>OZ014455.1:8784776-8967228 GCA_963966035.1 Acleris laterana
CCGATATTTTTGAGCTAAACAAAAAATACTATTTGATCTTAGTAGATTACTTTTCCAACTACATAGAAGTAAATCAATTAACTTCAATAAACAGCAAGTGCGTTATAATGGCCATGAAAGAGCAATTTGCGAGACATGGAATTCCAAAAGAATTGATTACAGACAATGCACCGAATTATTCTTCTAAAGAATTTAAAGACTTTGTGTTACAGTGGGAGGTAACACACATCACTTCGTCCCCGTTATACCCACAGTCGAACGGGAAAAGTGAGAGGACTGTACGTACAGTCAAAAAGATGATGCAAAAATGTTCAGACTCCGGGCAAGATTATCATTTAGGGCTATTAAATTTGAGGAGTACTCCGAGGGACGGAATAGATTCTCCCGCAGAGATATTAATGGGAAGAAAAATTTCCACGCGCTTGCCAGTCTATCAAAAAGACAGAAACAACAAAAATTTTAGAAATTTTCAGGCAATCATGAGTAAACAGATGCAACAAAAACTCAATTACGATAGATCGGCACGAGATCTCCCACCACTACAGAATAAAGACGAGGTAGTGGTAGCGGATGGTCACAAACGGGAGTTTATGCAAGTGGTAAGTAAGGCTGCGGAACCGCGTTCTTATATTGTAGAGGACAGTCTCGGGCGTCAGTACAGACGTAACCGACGCCACATCGTCCGGCGACAGGGGCAGCTATCTCGCGCCGGCGGCGCGCAAGGCGCTGCTGGCGGTGACGTCACGCAACCCGGCGCGGGCACTAGTACGCGCGCGCCTCAAATCGCACCCAGGTCTTCCCAGCCGGTACACGAGCCTGATCCACAGGTAATACTGGACAAAATGTTACCATCCAAGCATACAGATTGTGTACCGGGGCCGACAACTAGAAGCAAAGCTCGCAAAATAGCTGACACAAGAATTCCCGAATTTGATTAATGTTTTACAAGTCAATATTTATATTATCATTTCTTGGTTGTTTAATGCTGTATGGTGTTTACTCCTATTGTTTACTTAGTTATACTTGTTAGGAGATACATAATATTACCTACTAACTGTACCTGGATAATTGGTACATAGTAAAATTATGTTAATTATGTAAGTATAAAAAACTAAGTTAATTAAAATATCTGTTAAAATAAGAAAATCATCAAAAACATAAAAAAAAACATCAAATACACCTTAAACTTAAGAAATAATAAACTTAATATACTTAAGTGATTTTAATGTTTCTCGTTCCTGACAAATATTAAGCAAGAATTTAACTTTCATTCAACGTAAGGGAGTACCTTCTTACGTAACCGTGGTACACACTTGGTTATTACAATAATAATAATTAAGACTTGATATAAGTAAAAATAGCATTTATAAGATAAAAAAAAAAAAAAAAATAACATTATATAATTTAGAAAAAAAAAAAAAAACTAAAATTGTATAAGACTAGTTAATGATTAGATCTTTGTAGTATAAGTACTCACCTTAAATAAAAAGAGGAAAGAAAGAGAAAAAAAAAAAAAGGTTGAAAGCACGCTTCACTTAGATTTAATATTAGTATATAAGTACCTATGTAAATTAGGTAACAATATTATTGCTTCATATTTCCATAAGGAGAAAGATGTTGTAGATATGTTTTATGTAGGTAGATGTTTGTATTTACATATGAGGGTAGCTTCAATAAAATTAGTGTATGACTTAGCAGCTGTGTTTCATTACAGTAACTTTTTTTTTTTAGTTTCTTAGATAAAAAAGGGTTTCTTTAAATGATACAAAATTAACTAAAACAAAAAAATACTTACTAAAAATACCAAAATCTGTTGAATTATTTTGCACGGTATAGCCTATTTCCGAATTATATTTGAATGACGTCCGTCTATTATGGCTTTAAAAACAGATCACAGATAATAAAAATCATCTTTCTAAATAGCTACGCCATTTTTGAGCAGTAAGTAGACGAGACTTTTATTTAACTAATTACTTTAAATAACTATGATACTTATAATTATTAAATGCTTTAAATTAAATCCTTAAAAAAGGCTAGTCTTTGGAATAAAAATGAAAAAGCGAACAGTTTTTTAGGTGTATCCCTATTCGAAAAGACACTAGAATAATTTTATTCATACCACTAAAAGTTCTACGTCTAGTCTAGTCCGTCAAGCTACGGATTCTGGTATATAAAACACTAATTAAAAACCCATGTAGTTAGTCTACTTTTAGAAGAAGCGAAATGTTCATAGGAAAGTTTTCTTTAGCAGAGGCAAACAGATAAACCAAGTACAGTATTTCCAAGTGAAACAAAAGATTGAGTGCTTGTTCAGTGCATGCTCGTACAGAACTCATCGCTAAAATGATAATATAAACAATGTACTTGAACGCTTTTCATCTTTCCCATCTCATTGTGGGTGAAAGGTTTTGCAACAATAGCTGAAAGAGATTTGTGGATTCACTTTGGGTTTCCTGTTAGAACCTGTATGCACTAGTTTTTTGCCGTGACTTCACCGCGTGGATTTAGGACTTCTTATCGTATTGCTTCGGCCCCCGTCTTAGTAGCAAATATTCTTAGTCTCTTCTATAATTATTTTTAATGCAAAAGTGTGATTGAAGATTTATTTGTTGGTTTCGTCTTCACGATTTAAATGCAGTATCGATTGACTTGGATACAATGATAGTGCGAATTCTGCACGGGAATACATGAAAATTTTAAAGTCTGTTCAATCTCATCTAGCACGAAATTATACGTCACTTTTTCGAATCGCTTTCCTTAGTTCAAAAACGTGTTATGAATATCCGTAACAGAACACCTAAAACAGATTCACATTTCAAAAAATTATAAGGAAGTTAACGTCAATTTTAACTTGCTAACGCTTTCGAACACTGCGCGCTAAAAGTATTTTTCATACACATTTTTTGATTGTACTGAACATACATACAGTAAGTAATTAATGTAATGTAATTTATGTATTGTTAATGCACGAATATTTTTTGTGTCATAAAAGTTTTTTAAGTAATTATGATTGTCGAATGTTCTTTTGGTCAAATAGATGGTTTCCTCTTATATGACGGGTAAAATCAAATTTTGACTGATACACTGATAGCAAAAGTGTCTATTAAGAGGTGTAATTTAAATAGATAAAAACCCGACCAATTTTCATGGAACTTTCCAAGAAATATCCCGTTTAAATTACGTTTTTTAAATAAAACTGCGTCAGAACCCGTCCATCCGCTATGGGTGGTGTTTCTGACATACAACTTACACACAGATACACGCGTTAAAGTTATATTATAACACCCATCATTATTTTCCTTCTTTCAGGGGTTAAAGAAGGTCTTCTTGCCGATTGCGCGAGCGAACTGGTATTTACGAGCGAAGTTTAAGCTACCTAATTGAGAATGCACGCTGCTGCTTGTTCGCTCTGACGTAACTTAAACACGCCCGTTAATAATTCGCCCGCCAAGTTAACAAACGAATAACCTACAAGCTCACATGCACAGAAGACCAATTAAATTGTTGAGAATGCCTAGAATTCATTTAAAAGTTGTAACTGTTAAATGAAATGAATTAATTTTGTTAAGGGTACCGTAAATTACGTAATTATAGGTTCTACTACTATTATTTTAATTTTATTTAGCAAGTTACATATTCGTGTCAGTTTCTTTGTTAGCTTCGCAACTGTAGAGTTAGGAAACTCTCGACTATCATAGACTTATTAGAGTTCAAACTTGTTTAACAAACAACTTCTGGTTTGTACATAATAAGATGAGATTACGGTCAAGCTTAAACACAACATTATTACATTCATTGCTTTGGAGAACGTCTATTAGTCATCGTAAGCGTTTCAGTGATAAACGATAACACAATTTAACTTATTCAATAAGCGGATTTTATAGTCGTACATTTGTGGATACATACATACTTACTTACTTACATAAACTCACGCCTTTATTACCAGAGTGGGGGAGGCAGAGCTACAGAATTTCCAACAACTAAAAACTTGTTGATAATTCTGTAACCACATTTTGCATACTTAGGCACACTTTTTGTGGATACATTTAAGATTAAGCCTTATTCGGCTTATGTTTGGTAACTACGAGTGCATGATCTGGTGAAGCATACATGCCGATTTTTTTTTGGTAAATCGCTCGATATGCCAAGTGCATTTTAAGTTTCGAACAAATAATAGGACTCTGGTATACATAAGAATAACGAGAAGTACCAAAATATATTTTGTAATATAAGTGGAGGAATTTTCGAGCAACCCTTCGATTACTTACTGTAATGTCATTATTATACGCAACTAAGAAGGGATTGTACGTAGGGTCGGTTGAACCAAGGTTGCAGAGGAATCGCCGCGCGTTTCAAGCGCATGCAGTCTCACTTATGCTGGTTTAACATTTATAAACCTTGCTTACAACAGTATAAATAAAAAAGTACGTCATTTCCGACCCGTTGGGAGGACAGAAAAAAAGCATACGATCAGTAAGTATATAGTTTACGCCCGTCAAGTTTCAAACTATAGTATTTCAGAATGCATGCTACATGCTAATTGTAGCTATTCGTACGCCTAACGGCAAAATATAGTGATCCTAATTAAGCCGACGTTACATCTATGTTTTACAAATTTTATTGAATTTTAATTTGAATTCTGTTACCTATTACCGGTCCTGCGATAGAGCGGTATCTTCTATATATATAAATGGCAAACCTGACTCACTGACTTATTATATATCAACGCACAGCCGAAACTACTGTACCTGGAAACTTGAACTTTGGTACACGGTTTCCTTCCCAGTGAGCACTAAGTTTTGGAAATTCATCTTCTTAAGGGTTCAAATAGGGGGGAGAGAGGGAAATTTATTCTACGCGCACAAAGTCGCGGGCGTCCTCTAGTATATACATGTATGTAGATATGACGATATGTTTGCCTCGATGCGCATCGCTTGACAATAATTGTAATGTAGATGCGCGGCAGCCCCGACCGGAACCGGCTCGGTCCGTCCTGTTGAGTTAGCTTTTAGTGGCTCGTGGCAAAATAAATCTTTGTTTGGAGGAACTACTGATCTATTTATACTGTGCCTAAGAGCTAGAGAATAATAAGTACCTCTCCTCGAGGTCACATCAGAGGGACCATAAGGGTCGGTTGGACCCCACGTAGCGCGGACGTGACTGCAGGCCCTGTCTATATTAATGATCTATTCCCCAATATCGAGGGTCATTATAGAGCGGTATTAAATTGTTGTCCATTTAATGGGCTATCTTCAATACACTTGCTTGCAAGTCAGCGTGATAACATTTTATTTGCTTTGGGTTCGGCAAGTTTTTGCAGGCCATTTGATATTTGTACTAAAAATAATTATAGTAAGAACAATGGCGTATAGAAAATATCAATAAAGAATGGTTGCAACGAATAATAAGTACAGTCACCAGCAATAATATGTGACTGTACAGTCACTAATAACATTCTAGATATTAATTTCTGTTTCTGTAACTTCGGTTTTTACAATAGGTAAATATTTTAGTATAAAAATAAACCGTAGTATTAGTATTTTCCAACATTTTCCTTTAAAAATTACTTTAAACTTAATACTAGAGGCATAAAATTGTGTGAGACATATTTCTCTTCATGTGACTGTACCTCTATAGTAGCTCATCTTTTTCAAAAAAATTCAATATCATTTAATAGTGTAAAATATATCGCTTCGCTTGGTTTTGTTGAAAATTAATGTATAGTAACAAATAAAACAGAACAGTTCCTATCTATAGATTTTCATTTAAAGGCAAACTCTTTGATCATTTTATTTCCTGAAACTTTCCACCCACAGCTTTATTTACACAAAAGGCTTTGCGCTTGACAAATACATAATTGGATTTTCAGATTTTTCCCCCGTCAATAGATCCTGGCGATACTGGTTCTCATATCGCTAACTTTAATTGAGTTAGGGCTTGCCAGAGATAAATACATCGAGAGCTGAGAGAAACCAGATAAGAGACCCGGGAGGCCTAATCAGGATGTATTATGCGAAGTTAGCGAATTTCGAAAATCGACAAAATGTGTAGGGTTGAGGTAAAGTGGAATGACGTTCGAGTCGACCGTTAATGACAACTTCATACATTGTGAGTCAATACAAAATGGAAACGATAGCGGCGTTTGCATCTTGGTTAAGTCTACTAGACGATATTTGTCAAAATGCATGCAATTGATATTAGTTGATGACGACCCTGCCTACGAAGCTAGCGGTCCTGGGTTCAAATAATATTTGTTGCTGAGTCATGGATGTTTTCTATATATTTAAGTCCAAGCCTAGAACTTCGTTTTTGTCCCCATGAAATTTATTTATTTATTTATAGTTAGCTCTCGACGCGACCGCTTGGTAGCTTACGTTCATCTTATATTGTCGGTAACGATAAACAATTTCGCAATGAATCTTGACTAGGGCCACTGGTTAGTTAATCCACGGTGAGGGAAAAGGGTCTAAGGTAAAGTCCGAAGACGCCATCACCGTATGAACCTTTTTGGTATATTTTAACTAAAATACTATTCCTATCTGTGGTCTTTAGAAATGGTAATAACTGCTGAAATAAAAGAATTTGTATAAGTTTTACTAGAGCCTTTCGTGGAATGTAATTTGGATAGATCCCTTCTCAAATATTTGTCTTGTTTCCGTGAAATCGAATGTCTACGCTTACTCTTAATACTTAGTTAGGCTATTATTTTAACCTAATCCACTACCAATATTTGAACTATCTAGATCCTATTAGCAAAATTGGTCTGTATTGTCACATTTATATCACCGTATTACTTTGTAGGTAAGCAACCTAACCTATTTTTTACCCGACTGACTTAGAAGGGTAATGTTTTTGCACTTATGTATGTATGTATATGTGTTTGTATGTCCATTGCATTATAACCTCCTGTAGCCTAAACGCCTTGACTGATTTTAAAGAATGAGGTCTCATTAGATTTGTCTTCGTTGTGGAAGTGGCATAAAGCTTTACAACTTTAGTAAAATATATGAGACTAAAAATAATAATAAGTTTTAATTAGAGAATATCAGCGACAATATCAAAAAATTCAGCCAGGTTTTTTAAAGCTTTATTTCTATTATTTGTTTTAAAAATACACGTACATACATAAACGCACGCCCTTATTCCCAGAGCAGGCAAAGCTACCAACAACTCTAAAAACTTGTTGATAATTCCGTAACATTTTGCACAAATATTTTTTTTTTAATAACATGTTTAAAAATGAATAACATGAAACAGACCACACCCAATCAGCATAATTAATCAGGAACTCTCGGTCTTCTTCTTGGTTTTGATAGCAGGTTTATTTATTTCTTTGAAAACTCTTGTCAGAGTCCATGTTTCTCGAACGGCAGCGAAGTAATTGGTCGACTTTACCTGCACATACGTACCTCGGAAACTTTCCGAGTCTCATAAACTTACCGTAAACCTTACAAGGAAAACTCTGCAAACTTCCTAAGAGTCTTATTGACTTTTAATAAGTATTTTACAGGGTTATAATACGGTACAGTTTTTTGTAAGTACTTAACGATTAAAATCGAAATAAAGAGAAACCATTCATTGGATAATCCATTATACTCCGTGAACCTTGGATGAATACAGGGTTAAAACTTAAATTGTCAAATTCTTATTGTACTCGTATTGACATTTATTAATATTTTTATATTGACATCGGATCCATCCAACGGTCATCCATTGATTAGATGTATAATTGTTGTTGTTTTAATTATTTGAGTGTTATTTTTTATTCTTTGAGTCTTAGTATTTATGTTTGAAATACTGGAAAAGGGCCGAATCTTTTGTACCTATTTACCCAAAACCGACATGCATACACGACTCGATGTATGAATGTGGACGAAGCAAAAGAGATTTGTCAGCATCGTAGCAAGGTTTAAACAAGTGGCCTTGCCTCTGGTGGATAAGGCATGCTGTCACCTTCTGACACGTAAATAAGTACGAGAGTGGCGGATGCTTTATTCACGTTTGGCATGCAGACGCAGCAAAACTAGGCCCGCAGGTGGACAATGGTTTTGTTTAACTTCACCATTCCCAAAAAAATGCTAAGTTACCTTAATTTTGAAGGAAACCGTTTGAGTCGTAACAATACGTCAATAATCTGTTCAAATAATGAAAAGCCTTAGACTTGTCCTATATCTGAAATATAATTACATACATACAAATATACATACGCTCACGCTTTTATTCCCAGAGTGGGGTAGGCAGAGCTACAGAATTACTAACAACTCTAAAAACTGGTAAAAAATTCTGTAATCACATTTCGCACAATTAGGCTAAGATGTTTACCAGTGTATTAGTGACAGGTTGCAAGCCCATCGCCTAACAGTACTACAAGCCTAATAAGTAAGTAAGTAATTATAATATTGTTTAATATTATTATTGTGTCAATAAAAAAATGCAGCGTCTATAAAAACGATTAAGTAAAATTACGAGCAGGTACATATTATGTAAAATACAGTTTGCTTAAAAACAATGGTCCCGTGGCAAATCAATGCGAAAAAATAGCATAGGAACTTGGAACACCTTTAAGAATGCTCATGAGGCATCTGTATCGAATTTAAATCTCTGAATTGGTTTAGAAACTAAACCGTGTCGGTTCAACTGACTCCACGTCGCGTGAAAATGTTATTTCATGGCATTTTCTAATATCCGAGGCGGAATCTGATTTCCTTGGTTTTCTTTGCGTTCGCCCGTCAGCTGACGTAAGCAGCTTCCAGCACGGAGTGTTATGAGGAAAAGATTGAGAGTTACCTAACTAAATTACCGTAGAATACTGAGTAGCATTAGCTTGAGTAACAGAATAGTAAGTGCCAAAGATCTTCTTTTAGAAGTTTATTTAATCTGGTTCATTCGTTTCACCAAAACTAAGTTTGATAAACGTATAATTTTACAAAATATAATTTCGCAAAAACGTGTTTGTGCTAAATCCATAAATAAAAAGGTTACATGGGCTTATCAAACAAGTAAGGTTAGGTAAGACTTACCTCATAGCAAAATGAAAGTCTATAAAATATTACAGTTTACAAATTATGATATTTTGGTAAAATATTCGTGTAATATTTGATCAAGGTAAGTTTAGATATCGCAACTAGTAGTGCAGTAAAATTATACTTTTTACCTTGTAACGCGGTAAGTCTTGTTAGGTACTTCCTCTTAAATACCACTTTGCTCTCGAACCCAAACTTAAGGATTTAAAAACAAAAAATGAAAAAATCGTCGAGGTTTTCGTAGTTTCATGAACATGAAAGATTCCGCAGCAGCACCTCGACGTGAAAAACTTAAATTAAGTCTATAGAATATATGCAAGAAATTGCGGAGATCCGACTTTTTCCAAGGTCTTTCTTACTACGAGTATATTTTATAAGATTTCGTTTTAAGTCCTTAGTTTTTCTTTATATCAAAGCTTAACGCGCGGAAGCCTAAATAGAAATATAAAAAATATTCATTGTTTTGTTAACATATAAGTATACATTTTAATTTGCGTATTTCTTTTTTTACACCCCTCCAAAAATTAGGGATTATGTCTTACATAGATGATTTGGTCCACCGGTGTACCAGTGCACCATTTTCTGAATAACGATCGGCAATCTTCGTTTTTCTATGACACTCGAGTGACAAATATACTGTCAGTTGCGAGTGCAAGCGTGATAGCGATGGCCAGCCGAACGGTATTAAGAAGCTGGGAATACTGTAGTTGTGTGTTTGTCTGCCATTGTCTAGGGCCCAAAGGAGTACAGCGATTCAGTTCAAATTTATGGAAATCTGTTCAAATTCAAATTAATAAATTTTCTTCTAAATATGGTACAATCAGGTGGTGTTTTTTTCTTTGAAAATCGGTTGGGCTTATCAGATCCAGGGCCGTATTATTTGATGATTTATCACCAGGCAGGTTTTCACCTGCCAAATTCCATTCAGTGAAAGATTAGACTGTCTCACTGCCTGCAACCTGAGTACCCTTAGACATCTCGTAACTTGGCCTCAGCAGAAAGAGATCTTCCTCTTCTTCTTCCAGTGCCTCTCCAACTGGTGAAGGTCGGCTACTAACTTCTGGAATTGTGGTCTGTCCTTAGCGAGTCGAAACAATTCAGATGTGCTCGCTATTCCAGTCCAATCTTGGATGTTGCGGAGCCATGACTTCTTTCTCCGACCAACTCACCGCTTACCGGCGACCTTGCCCATCATTACAAGTGGCAAAAGGTCATTTCTATTATGCGTAAGCACGTGATCGAGATACCAAACGTACCTCACGTTTTCGAATCGCTTTGACTATTCGAAAACGTGTCCTTAGCAGGAACCTTTAAAACACGTACACTCAACCATACGAAAGTCAACGTCAATGTCAACTTGCTATCTAAACATGGGGCGCTATGACCAATCGCCGTACAATTTTTTTCGATGACGTTACTTACTCGATAAAAGGTTAAAGTTCGTGCTCGGGGTACAGAAATGAGATGCTGTCGTCGGGTATTTCTAAAAATAACTTAAATCCAACCCCTGAAAATAACTCTTTTATGTCTTTACTATACCTGTATATTTGTGTTTTTCTGTGGTTTCATAACACAATGATCCTACGTTGGTCGAATAAAATAATTTATTCTATTCTATAGCTACAAAAGAAATGGAACGATTTCAATGAGATCATAGGGCTTTTTAAAATTGAAAGATATGAAGTATAATCGGTATGTGACTTAGCTATGTTTATGGAAAACGGTTCGGTCGTTTCAAATTCAGCTTTATAAAATTAAGGTTCAAATTACGCCGGGGTTTAAAAATAGTAAGACAGTACAAACAGTAAGTGAAAGTTGCTGGCAGAAGCTGATTTCTCTCACATATAAAGATGTTTTCGAATTAAAAAGTTTTATAAAAATGAACAATGCAACAATAAACCATGCGATTTTTTTTCCCTCGCTTGCTTGTCGTTTCGAGAAGTCAAAAATCAACCCGCAGGTTTATTGCAAGGCAAATTACCATTTCATTGTCGTGTAACCACATTCACGCTATACAAGCACTCAACTGGTAGAGCTGCAGTCTATCCGTTTCGAAGAGAGCCAACTAATAAACGGTTTAACCGAGCGTGTACCTTTACATCTCGCAAAGGGCAGACTCGGAGAACACAAATTGTGTTATATCTCGTGACTCTTCCTTTGACTGAGCTTTGTCGTGTTCTACGCCCTAGCTTTGTATTCAACATGCTGCAAACTTAAACGCTAACAAATGGCGCAATAAACTTGAATAAAGAGCCGTTTTGGACGTTAAAGATGTAATTTGGCTAATACTACCCATTACTTAAAATACTTGGACCTATTTCACGCAGCTCTGGTAGGATTTCAATTTGATAGTTTAATATTTAGTTAACGGTTTTCTAAAAGATTTAATACTTCAGTTTGCAGCCTAGTATTGTGAGGGATGATAGCGATATAGAAAGGGAACGCAGGGCATTGGCTGTAAGAGGGAACATGTTGGCTCGTAGATTTGCTGGTAGTACACTTGAAGTCAAAATCACACTTTTTAAGGCATTCTGCCAAACTTTTTACACCAGCAGTCTTTGGACTAACTACACCCAAAAATCTTACAATACCCTGCGGATATTGTATAATAATTTGTTCCGGACGATGGTGGGGCTGCCTCGTTACTGCAGTGCGTCAGGCATGTTTGCTGACGCACACACCGACGACTTTTATGCGCTTATGCGCAAGAAAGTCGCATCACTGATATGCAGAGTGAGAGCAAGCTCCAACAGTCTCCTACGGGTGGTCGCGGAGAGGCAGGACAGCGCGGTGCTAGGCAGGTTCAATACGCTGCACGCAGTTCCTGCGTCTCGGTGACACCCAAATTTTATATTTTAGTTTACATAGCTCTGTATTAATATAGTTCTTAAGTTACCTTTGTTACTAACACTCTATGGACCTAAAGTTGTCTGACAATAAAAACATTTTATTTTATTTTATTTTATTTTATTTTATTTTTTATTTATTGTAGCGTTTCATTTCAGTGCAAATGGTTTTACGGCGATCTCTCAAACATGAATACGTGGATATTTACAATTTGAGAGTGAATTTATCACTTACCTTGGGCTGATCAAAAGTTTTCAGTCCCTGCCGAAATCGAAAACCATTATTTATAAGAGCATTCAAAATTTCTTTAATTTTTTTTTGGTTGCCAAGTATTTTAACTTAAAACATAATTTAACTTAACTTTTAATGCAGTATAAAGTGTTAAAGTTGGACATTTAATATTTTTAAGACCTTTTGTACACACAATGCAATAAATGATATTATGACTATGACTGACTATGACTATTTATGAACTAGTGCGATCTTATTCTTATTCGTTCTTATTTCAGTCTATCTATAAAAAATACCAACAGAAATTACAAGCACTTTCACAATGAAAACAAAAATATAAGAACTATTTCTCGCTACAGAAGAGCGAAGGTAGAACACGCGTGATATCTTTTCTTTACGACATGGTCACCCACTTCCCTGGTCCGTAATATGCTATAACTAATAACGGGGGGAAGGAGGGACAAATTTCCCCTCAGCGACCCCGAAGACGTCCAATGTGGACAATACCTTCCCTTTTTCATTAGGGCTCACCTATCCCGGTATTGTTATGAGGTTATGACAATGGATATTTGCTCTAGTTCCAATGCTTGTTTAGTTTGAATGACAAAATGTTTTATATACTCAGCTATCGCATTGAAGACGATTAACGAATATTTTTCTGAGCATGACTTTTGCTCAGCAGAGGGATTGACAGCATACCTCTTGTGAAAGAAGATTCAATAGCAAGTAGAGCCAATGATCAACTGTTAACGTATTCGAATCTTTTATTGTACACGGGATCTATATGTTTTGTTTCGACAAACTAGTGTAGAGAGTTCTCGCCGCTCGAAAGAACTGCCAGCGATCAACTATTAATATATGTGTCGCTTTTATTGACATGTGATCTACATCTTTTTTCTTTTCTTGAGCGAGAAAATAGGGCGGTGGAACCAGTAATGGACAAGAACGCAATGATGGACACGTGATTCTTATTTTATAGAAGATAAGGGTTATTCATTTGATTTGCAACAATCAATTTAGGACCGTATGAAATTTGAATTAAGAGTGGTGTCTATTAATTGTGCCGGTCAGCTAAAAGGGTTCATCATTGGTGCCATCACCTTAGTCTATAGTTACCATAGTAGGGAAGCAGTGTAGTTTAAGTTTTAAAAAGCATTGGTAAGTATCACCCTGGAAAGCCCCACGTTTGCGTGATTTATCGATAAATTATACTCTGCTATCACTCGCAACTTGTAGGTATTTTATGGTCGCGTATATCACTGTGACTTAACTAAAATTTGTATAAAGCATCTTACTCTGTTACAAAAAGTGATGTTTTATCCACATTTATACAAAGCGATAAACGCGACCATAATAGACCCGCCGAATTAAACAAGTTCTTGCTTTCGCTCTTCGTAAAGTCTAGACAGATAACAATGAATAAGACAAACGAAGTTGTGAACTTCGTGTTCATAGTGCTTGGTCAGGGAAGCCGGTCACGTCGCGCCGCGACTGCACTTTATTCCCAAAAACACTATTTTATTCTCTACGAGAAGCTTGTATATCGTTTTAAAAAGAAATGTTGCGACTAGAATTTATCGACACTTACGTAATAATCCTCTTAGGATCGTATTGTTAAAGTTACCTTGAGTGCCGAAAGGTCTCAAGATGAGACGGAAGTTTTCAATGACTTGACGTTTACTTTATGCCTTGAAACGGATTAAGCTACAGAAATACCTACATCTTTAAAAGTTGTTGATAATTCTGTAACCACGTTTTGCACAATTTAGTGAGAGGTTGCAAGCCCATCGCCTAACAATACTACAAGCCTTTATTCCCTTAATCGCTTCTTACGACATCCACGGGAAGACATGGAGTGGCACTATTCTAACCCGGCAACCACAACAGTACTTAAGATCAGTTTATTAATAAATCTCATAATACCTAATAAATAGATAAAACCTCAGAAATAAGACAACCATTTACTTTGTAATTTTCAGGACAAGGTACGGTCACGAGCGTTAATTTGGGACCAATTTCAAGACAAAGATGTCATGCCATTTGTAACTTTTAGGAAACTCAACCTTATTGTTGTAGAATGTCAGATTGACTTTGGACCTAAGGTGGGTACCGAATTAAATCTCGTGACTGTACCTATGTAAGTAGGTATATAAAAATAAACTCGCTCGATGCCGGGCACGAACAGCTAGTATAGCATAAATGTAAATCGGAGTGTATTCATGATATAATTACATGAAGCGGGAACCACATAGCTCAGGCACAATTAAATTTAATTAAGGTTAAGAGCAGAAATAATTGAGTCGAGTTCTTGAAAGGACCATTAATTAGAGCCTTTTGTGCAACGCTCACGAAACTTAATTGATTAATTTGTTTACATGTATTAAAATTTAATAATTTGAATAATGTGGTAACACACATAGATAAAAGATGGTAACTTTAAAAAACAACTCGAGCATGCTCTCATTAAGTGAAGGTCAAAACGTACATAAGGCAGTAACTTGGTCCGGTCAACTTGGTTGTGCCCTGAAGCCCTAGCTAAGATGCATTACGCTAAGTAGCGTTTTTATTCGTTCGATTTTAAACCAATTGCGTCACTTGTAGATGTCGTCATACGAAGAGTCACGTGATCTACCAGTGACGCGATTGGTTTAAAAGCGAAACGAATAGAAATGTTACTTAGCGTAATGCATCTTGGTACCCTGGGGGCTTGACTTGACTAGGCCTAGTGAAGAGACAAAACACTAAGTCAGCAATATTCAACAAAAATTATAGCATTGACGTAAGCTGACAGATCGCATCGCCCGCTTAAATGGCAACTTCATACGTTTCGAGTCGAGAAAGAACAGATAGAAGCTTTAGCAGCATTTGAATATTACTGACGTTTATGGGTGACGGTGACCGCTTACCATCAGAAGGTCCATCTGCTGTTTGGCCTTATGAGTTACAAACAAAAACATCAAAAACGTTTTTGCGTTATTGTTTTTTTTGCTATGTGATGTTTTAGATTTATAACATTAAACTATCTATGCTTAAAGCGGCCTATAAGATAAAAAAACAAACAATTATATACATATACATAATATAAAAACACTAACTTGAATGTAAAACCCCGTCCTTTTTTGATGTCAGTATGAGACAATAATCACAGTTCAGTCAAAGTTTATAAAAGCATGAATAAGTCTGAACGTTACGTCTCTCTAAACGTTATATCTCGAACTCACTGTTAACTTTTCGTCTTCATAAACTACAGACACAGGCAAAGGTAACCAAAGTTTGTTAAACAAAAGCAATACCACTTTACAATAATATCCTGCGCAATGAAAACTGAGGTGTTATTCTGTTACTCGCAAGGATTACGAGTAGCAGTAGACTAGAGTTGCTCGATCGTAGCAGCACGGATCTTCCGTCTCAAGCCACCGCACAGGGCGTCTATTCTTCAAGGTAAAACGATATGGCTTTCCATGTTGTTTTGATATTGATCTAGAATCTCAACCCTGTACTACCTGACAGCTTATGCCACTTGCGCTCGCCACTGACAGACCAAGACGGCCGAGAGCCAAAAATAACTAGGAGCAGGTACTGTAAAAAAACTTTTAGGGCTGTATTAATAAACTCATCTTGGCTGAGAGGCCCGTCACAAGATACGTCAAAGTAAACGTCAAACCATAGAACACTGTCATTTTTGACACATCTCGAGACGAGCATTAGAGTTGCGATTAGTTTATTAATACGGGCCTTAGTTGTGATAGAAACTTGTACACTTTCAGAATCGCTAATGGAATCTTACCGATTAACCTGCCACCAGGGTGCCTTATATGGCTGCGTCTATCGCGTGACCAAATGTGGTTAAAACATCCGTCTCATTCTGACACTTATATAAGTTCGACAGTGACAGATGCTTTATCTACATTTTGTCACGCGATAAACGCAACCTGCGCCTGCAGCTGTGTAAACCATATCCAGTTCCGGTGTGGGAGTATGAAGTAGTAAAGTGTAGCATATCATAGCCATTTCATCTTAGCTAGTCCTTCGGGTTGCAACGTAAGAAACGTTGGTGGTACTGATAACTTACTAGCCTAACTAGACCCAGGCGTTAACTAGGATCGCATGGTGAGTCGTGTCTGAGACGTTGGTTTGCTCAAAGTGAGGCGATGAAAAGATCGTAATTATGCTTAGTCTCCACGTACGACTTCAAGTAAAATCGAATGCTTGTTTCAACCATTACAACTTTAGCTTTAAAAACGATAACTAATAGAACATGAACGATATAGATGCAATTTCGAACATGTCCATAAAACTTTGATTTTGTTTAATAAAACTTTACAGGTCGAGCATCTGCGTAGAGAGCCATCTGTGATAACGTCTATCAAGTTATAAATGCTAGTTTAATAGAGCATTTTATGCAGTACTTATTGCGTTATGTTTAAGTACCTTGAAACAGATAAATGCTCCACGAGGAAATTTTATCAACACATTTGAGCTAAAAGAACATAAAGGACCTAGAGAGAATAACACCGGTGAGCAGTATCAGAGATATCGACCGGGCTATAACGCCGAGAACCTCGTAAATTTGGGTCTAGTGCAATAAAAGTGCGATCGGATCGGTCGTCATCGTAAAGACGGCCATTTAACCCGGCTAATACGTACTCGGAGCGTCCTGTTTTCCTAGTAAAGTCAAGTCAACATAGATCATAGACAATGTAGTTCAAAAAGTCGTTGAAGGGTGTTTTGCACAGCCTAGGCCCACACAAACTTCACACAGCAGCGTAATTTTTTTTTAATTGCATTATTGTAGGTCCTTTTCCTTTTTTTTTTCCTTCCACTTTTCAATTCTTTCAATTCCTGTACCACTTTTGGACTTTAATATCCTACAAATAGGGTCAAAAAGTGGTAAAGTTTTGTAGAGCACATATCAAATTCCTTGACTTAAATTACGGGAATATCAAGATTAAATAAAACGAGCAAACAGTTTGGCAATGACTAAAAACTTGCTATGTGCTATTTCTATTTCTATTTCTACGTCTTTGTTCCTCAACATTGCAATAATCACTATTTTAGCTCGTTCCTTGTTGCTTTATTCTGAGTTTCACTGACTATTCAATCGAAATAAAACATTAATCTTCTATTTATTTCTCTGCAAATATTGTTTCAGATACCTATTTAGTATTTAAATTCATTTCGAAACGTCTAGTTTCAATGGGAGCTAAGCGAAATGCAGTCGTCGACACAAACATTTCAGAGGCGCTGCGTCTATTTGTTAGAGTAAACAATCTACCGTTTAGAACCAAGTCACGGGTAAACAGTTTGCATAATGCCCGGCGGAGATTACGACTGGCAGAAACAAAAATATCGCTTCTTAATGTAAATTAACCGATCCTATCGTCTCAGGCTGGATGGTTTAACTCTAAGCTCCGTCATAGAATCACTGATTGCAAATGGAATTAAGGATTGTGAGCGAAGCACTCCAAAAGATTAAGATTCATCAGGCATATTGTTCTATGAAGAATGGCTTAACCGGTCGAAAACGAGGGTCAGTGAGTTGGAGATTATTTTTTACAAAATTATTTAGGCTTACAAAATTCATAAAAATAATTGTATTGCTTTGTTACATTAAAGAATGGCTACAGGCGTTATACAAAATCATTAAGTTTCCTTTGTTTTTTTGCGTTAAGAACCAAAAATTAACGGAATCGGTTTATTTGAAGCAATTCAGAGTTGTTCTTTTTTCGACTGAATCGAAAAAGTTCTACATAAACGCCTTTTTATCTTAGTAAAACGCCTTCAATATTAACTTTGCAACAAACGTTAATTATACCTGGTACCAGAAGTAATGATAAGAATAAGAAGAGGGTATTTTAAAAGTATTTTTTAATAAAATGGTCAGTGCCATCATCTCATATAGTCCAATATTCGATCTTAAGCACGTTAAAGGTATTTTATCGCGCTGCAGCGAGGGTTAGTGGGTAATAATTCTTTATTCATATCCCGAGAAGCGCCATAAGAATTTATGAAATTTCTACGTTTAACACCTGATTTTTCAATTATCATATGTGACTGATATTCATAATTTAGCCTCTCAATTTATCGTTATTTACAAAGCTGAAATAAACTACCAAATATATTTTATTTAACGACTTACAACTCGTTTTCTACGAGCTTAAATTATTAGTTGGTTTCGCAGTTAAAATCCTTCGAATATGATTAATTAATTTACGATATTCAAACAAATCAAATTATCAACTACTTATAAGCACATTAAGCACAGTTGTGGTGCATGTAGGTGTATCATAATGTTACATCATTAAAAATCTTTTTCTGCAAGCTTCCTGAACATACACTGTAAATAACCTTTTTCTCTTTAATCAAAGGAGCTTGTGTAAATAATTACTCAAAGCATCCTGAAGGAAATATCAATAGTGTCCACTGTCTTCCGTTGACGTCATTTTCTCTAGGGAAATATCTTATTCTTGGGGAAATAGGAATTATCGTAGAGTTTCCGAGGCAATCGACTAAAGGATCTGAAAGGAAACCAGTTTACTCAATAGTCTTATAACGATGATAGGTAAGTAAGTAACAAGATGACCGAGCTCAAAGGATCTTTAACTGTAAGACCTTTTTATCGATTTTTTCATTTGAATCGACTGTTAGTTCATACGTTTTGACAGCTGTTGACGCTCTAATTGTCTGTTAAGTGGTTAACATCGTATGGTGAAATTGGTACATGGGCGTTCTTCAAAACTTTTCCATTGCGTCACGAAAATTAGTAACACTGTATAGGTAATTTTCGTGACGAAACGGAAAACTAAAATTTTCTTAAATATTGTCCTTAACAATGTATTTTTTTTTTGGTAAACGCCCACTTAGTTTCATAAAACTCCACCTAGATGTCCAGACTTCAAAACGACTATAATGCCTACTTGTTTTTTTTTCAAAATACCGAATTTTAAAAATAAATTTCATAACACCGTTATCCCAAAACGCCTTAAATCCAAAATTATCTAAGTAACCCTAAAATGAATCAAATTTAAACAAGATGACCTTGAACTTTCTTTCATAACTTGTTTGACAATTTTGCCTCTGACATGTTTTGGATTTTAGTCATTCTAAACATCAGTTGTGTCAGTATTTAGGCATTTCGAGAATCGACGTTTTGAGTGATTTAAGAATTAGTCAATTTTTGAGATTAAACATCAAAGCATTTACTTAGTGTGAAATTCGGTCGCTGTGGGACCTACTCAAATCAGAATAAAATAGAAAAGAAAGTTATTTATTTGACTCCAATAAAATAAATACCATAAAATACACGGAATGCACGATATGTGGCAGCAAAAAGGTTCCAACTCAGCATTATGTGGTCGGGGGACCGCAGCGCTGGTTTTCTGTTGGCACGTTTTTTTAACCCATCATTACAGTTTTGTTAGAATAAAACTAAACAAGTTTTTCTACGGAATACAGACACTAAAAATATAGATTTTGCATATATTATCACGGACTCAACGACACTATCATTTAAAAGGAGAATAATAAACCTAACATAACACAATTAACATTTAACAATTCTTTAAAATATTAATAACTAGACTCCCCCTATATTAACCCCTTAAGGGATGAATGTCCAAAAATCCCTTCTAAGTGCACCCCTAAGATATCCAAGGAATATTCCCTCTCAAGTCCCTAGGTTAGGTGCGTTGATCGGTCAGCAACTCAGTTTCTTCTTTTATATAATAAACTAACTAGAGCCCGCGACTTCGTACGCATAGTATCCCGTTACTCCCCCTATTTATTTCCTTTAGGGGTTGATTTTAGAAAAAAAATTTAGTGCATCCCTAGACCTAATAAGGAAGGAATCTACGTGCCAAATTTAGTATCTCTAGACCCACCGGTTACGGCTGTTCTTAGACCGATCAACCACTCAGTTATTTATTTTAAATAATCAATTGATAGAATTTAAAAATGGCCAGTTTCACTTTGTCATGAAACGGGTGTGTTCTTAAAAACATTACCCGTGCATTAGAAAGATAATAGTTTTAGTAAACCACACTCATTCAATTAGGCCTAACCTAAAATACCGGATGGGACAGAGTCGCCCGCTGTTAGACGGATCATTGTGCCCAACCGAACCGAAAACCCTATTAATTAGGCTCCGTAATGATTTCCTCTGCCGGGTGCGAGTATAGGTCTATTCACATGGAACATTGATCCACAAAAGAGGTCTGATCTGGTGCTGTTTAATTAGCATAACAATGCAGTAACGAGGTCACGTGAAGCTGGCTGTGTGAAGAGCCTTTACTGAACTGATGGGGACGTTGCTATAGGCGCAGCACAATATCAGTGTCAAATTATTGGTGTACGTATGATGATAATTGAAGTAAAATTATAAGGAAAAAGGAAAAGGGAAGACAAAGAACTTACCTACACCAAATAAATGGAAAACGGGTGCACCAAAGTTGACCAAATTTTTTTTAGTCCAAGTGTATTAAAATATCTAACTGGTAAATAAGGTTAGGTTAGGTTAGGTTTGTTTTATAAAAACCCTGAAATAATAACGGTTTCAGTAAAAAACACTTTAAGGAGTTACGACGGTTATGAATAAACATACAAGAAAAACCGGCCAAGTGCGAGTTGAACTCGCGTGGAGGGGGTTCCGTACATAAGTATTTTTTATTGATAGAACTCTTGCAGGTTTTCCTGTAATCTACAAGCAATTGCAAAATGTAGTTCACATTTTGTATATTTATCAAGATTTTAGGCTCAGTAGTTTCGGAGATCAGGGAGGGGAAATGATCAATTTATGTGTTCTTTCATGAATAAAATCAAAACTATTTATTTTACAATAATAACAAAAATATATTTGAGATTCTCATACTAAGCCCTTTAATTTAATATGTGTCACATTAAGGTTTGCGAAACATTTTTTTTTTAATTTCCTAATTAGTCCTCCAAAAATTACCCTTATTTAAAAAAAAACTTTATGTACTTTGCACATTGTGTTGGGGTCATAGGATTACCTAGCTATCAAATTTCACCGGATATGGTCCAGTAAACTCGGAGCAAGTTGGCTGTGACGGACGGACGGACAGACAGACGCGTCGTGCTGTATCAGGTGTGTTAAAGAGAAGGCTCGGAATAAGAAGGAATGGAAATTACTCCACCAACAAGAATACTTAGCTCTTAAGTAAATGATGATGGTGATGTATTTTTTCTGAAATGACGAGATTCATGCTTAATAGTAGGTACCAATGGTAATAAAATTAAGTCGCCTAAATTTGCGTGCTTCCACTTTCTACTTTGTTGAATTAGAAAGGAACAAGGTGTCCTAACTTTAGGTTTAAGTTAAAAACGACTTATCCATAATGTATTTTATAATCAAATTGAATTTTTGGCGATGTATAAATTATTAAATTTATTGTGTTTTTAGATATTAGTCACAATAATAGTACAATTATGGTTTATTGTGAATAATAACTTACTTACTTAGTTAGTGGAACAGTTTTGAGTCTTGGTATGTTACATTTTTCTTTGCAATTAATGAAATAATTAAATCAGTAAATTGGCCACTTCAGGGCTCATTTATACGTCAGTCATATGGAGTGAAGCACTTTGGACAAGGGGTAGGGGTCGGGTTGCATAAAGTTTAAAGTCATATTTTTGATGGGCATACAAGGATTCGTCATACTCATCATTGCGCATAACTGTAAATTGTCATACATTTATGCGCATAAAGTTTTTAATCATAATGTTTAAGAACATATTGTGTAACGCGCATAAATTTGATGCGCATATAATTATTTAACCATACTTTATACGTAATGACGTAATATTCATTTAATAACAAGCTTTTCCGCTCTTTTATAAAAAAAAATAACCCTAACCTATCCGCGATCTGAGTCGGTTTTATCATATTATGACTAAATAAATGTATGACATTCTACATTATGGTTAAACCAATTATGACTCCGTATAATTATGACAGGGAACAATTATGCCTAGTATAATTATTTATGCCAAAAAAAAATTATGAGCATCAACTTTATGCGTAAAGTGTTATGACAATCGATATTATGACAATAGTTGTTATGCGACCAGACCGCCACCCTCGGACAAGACCATCATTGCAGAGAAGAAGCGCCAGCGCCGCTAAAAACTCTAGCAGAAGGTTTTTTAACCTTATTAAACTTAAAAGTAAATAACATCACAAGGTAATAAAGTATTTTTGTAAATGAGACATTTGCTGTTGGCGCTATGCACCGTTACAGCTTCAGAGGGTGGTGAGTAATTAATAATAATTATAGTTAAACTCATAAAGAACCATAAACATTCTCAAAAAATATGTATATTAGTACAATAAATTTAGTGTTAAAATTCATCTAATTCATAACTAGCGGGCCTGTTTATGGTGTTTGTCGATGCGGAAAAACGTGAATAAAATAACTATACACAATATATAATTATTTAAAAAAAAATAGTTACTTTCTGTCGAGTATGTAAGTGCGAAAATAACGGATGCTTTATCTACCGCCATAAAGGCGACCATAACACGGGCCCAGGAGAACAACACGATGAGGAAACTGCGATAACTATATTATTTTCACTTCTCATGCTCGTAAATTCCTTCTTTATGCTGGGAATAGGATGCATAAAATCACATTTTATGCACTAGTGCATAAAGTTAAGCCCTACAGCCAGACAGACGAGGTAACTACATTAAATAAACTTGTTATCTGAATACATTTACTTTATTTCTAACATCTAACAGAAATAAAATTAAAACTATTAAAAAACAAGCATTATTAACAAAAACCAATACAAAAACATAACAAAATCAACTAGACAGTATTGCGTTCGACCTGAGTTCAAAATGTCATGAAGAAAAAAAAACATTGGTGGGAAAGAGGTTTTTTGTCTCGTTTAGGAATATTAATTAAAGTAATAAGTGGTTTGCTTGGTGAAACTTGTTGTGTTACGGAATTTACATTATGACTGTTTTATATACTCGTAATCGAAGTGAAAATCAGAGTGTGTGTGTGTGTGTAACTCGGTCTTAAAACCCATTTTATCCTCGACTTAATTAGCCACCCTCGCCTGCCCGCTCGGATGGATACCATAAGTCTTGTATAAAATGGAAAGCAGATCCTTGCAAGCGTCAACAGGCCGGACCCCGCAGACAGCATCGTTCACGAGTATGACGCGTATTTGATTTTTACAACTTTCGTAAACAAGTTTTGCTACGCTACTGGGCGTAGCAGATGTTTTTCTTAGCTTTACCATAAACACGCTACGAACCGTAATACCGCAAGGCAAGTTTCTTAGCACACTTTTTTCTTACTACGTACAGTCAACCAATTGGATTTCTAGGCCACTTTGGACTATGTTAAAGTGACGTTGTCAACCAAAACGTAAGAGACTCCCTATGATTTGGTTTACAACGTCACGTTGACAAAGTCCATAGTGGCCTAGGATTCAAATTGGTTGACTGTACATTAATGATGCGCGTACGTAGTGTACCGTTAAATATCCTTTTTTAACAGTTGTAAGACTTTGATCTAAATTACGGCTTTTTTAAGATTTCACCTCTTCGACAATACTAATTATTACGCTGTTGATTGGTCTTCTAGGCATGATATTATAATTTTTGCTCTAATTTATCGTAATGACACCGAAGGTTAATTTGTCAATTTGTGTCGTTAATCTTGAATATTTCAAACTTGTTTGCACGTCTAAAATAAATTATATTACGATATATTAACTGGTTGTATATATACCAAACAAAACATACCTTTAATATTCGTCTGCAAACTCTCCATCATTGTTTCAAAATTGATTGATGCGCTCCGGTCCATGTTTTTCACAATCAAACAAAATTCGTATAGTTGATCCGGATAACATGAATGAATAAAGGCGTATTGATCTAAAATTATTCCGCTTTGCTTTCCGCGTTTCCGCGTACACTTCCGCAAATAAAGGGCGGAAGGGATCAGGGTCGTCGTCATCCGCACGGACGGTGGCTTTAGCGCGGTTATTTAACCGTGACGAGATCGCGCCTGAAAAATGGAACGAGGATTATTTTGAATAAGACTCACGTGCCGAGGCTGTACCACGGATTGTCTAAGCCTGCCGGGTTACAGGTAGGGAAGGAGACAGAGTTATAGCAGCCATATAGCTGTGGCTCTTTCGCATGGAATGGGTTTTTTTATTGTGTATTCAATTTTCTATCCTTAACAAGAATACTAACCGAGTAGGGTGATGGAACCAGTAATGGACAAGGACCAATGATGGACACTTGATTCTTATTTTACGGAAGATAAGGGTTATTCATTTGTTTTAGAGCAATCAATTTACCGCCGTATGAATTTTGAATTAAGAGTTAAGTGTCAATTACTGGTGCCTGTCGATTAAAAAAATCCAACCTTAGTAAAAGTTCTCTCTCTCAACTCTTTGGTTGTTTATTACGCACTTTTTTGGGTTTTATTAAGCTTTGCCGGGAAACATACGAATTTATTTGTTTCAAACGTGTAAACAATGCACACTTTAACGCTGACCGATTAATGCAGTAGTTCAAACGGACAAATTGATACTTTGCAGTGATTTAAAAGCCTGAATTGAACTTTTCTTACATATTTTTAAAGTGACATTATTTAACGTCCTACATCACCTAGACTAAATTTCACACCCACGCCTTGATTAAAGCTTAGCTCGTATATCACGTAGACCGTCTTGAATAGAGGATGCGACAGATTTGTCTCCGTCCTTGTCTCCGGACCCAAGTCTAATGAAACCTTATGAAGGGCACACATTCGTAATATAAATTACTATTATCCGACACGTGAATTATGAACTAAATTATGAGAATTACGCCTAACTTAAACAGTTCAGTGTAATGAGAAATAAATACGAGTATATTTTTTCAGGTATCACAAGTACGAAATTTCTCTGAATTTTTCAAGCTCTTTTTTTGAAAATGTTACCTTTAGGATTTATTAACAATATCAATTACAAGTACATAAAATTGGTGTTAGATTTAATTTAAAACAATACTGTAAAGTTAAACGATTTCAGAAAGAAAAAACATAATGATTTAACTTGTTAAAATTTGGCTAATGCAACAATTGGGAAACAAAAATTCTTACTTGCGTACAGAAATCATTTTTTTATTACCATGGATGATCAATATTGAAACACAGTATCCACTTAAGGTTTTAATAATTTGAGTACAACTATACGAGCAGCGCCAGCGTTGCGGCGTATTTGACCAAATCTTGGAAGATACGTGCAGTATTTTCTCTTTGTAGGTACCGCCCATTTTAGGCATATTAACTAGTAGTAATATTGAAATATAATTGGGGTCAAAAATATCCTAAACGTCTTTATTACTAGAAAAGACTAATCCCAACCATCTCCACCACTAATAACAGGCAAGGTCAAAAAAACAATGTTTAATCATGTCTTAGTGGGCACTGTTGAGGAGTAGAACGCATGTTTTGTTTAAGGTCCAGATGGTAAGTGTTACTATATGGATCCCATGTACGAGTACGTGTTTACTTTTATGTTGTTAGACATGAAATATTCATATTTTAATCATTATGTGCAAAAAGGACGAGGCAATTGCAAACGATATTCATAGCGGTAACGTCATATTTGGTCCAAAGTCATCAACTGCACAAGCATAAGATATAATCGTAATGCCATAATGCTATTCAAAACGGATGCCTGAATATACCACAGAGCCCATGCCTTTGAAGGATTACGGCCTGCACAGTTCGATGATATTCCATTTAGGCGGTAAATTCTGTGTTATTGTGCTATTACCATAGTCCAGGCGTTCAACGCTGCTGGGATAAAAGGCAGCGATGAGCACGTATCACGTAGTGCTATTGGGTGAAACTCATGTACATTTTGTATTGTTTCTTTTTTTTGGCATAGAGAAGACAAACCAGCACACAGGCCACCTGATGATAAGTGGAAACTGTGCCCCATAGATATTCGCATTCACAAGACTGCAATGCAATCCTAAGATTTGCAATACGTTGAAAACCCTGAGGACTAAGATGGAATGCCTCTATGCTAGTAATTTCACCGGCTCTTTTCCCAAAACCGGAACACAATAATGCGATGTTGTTTGGCGGTAGGTTAATAGGTTACTTTAAGTTCTTAGTATTGAACTTAACCTTCACAGGATCGGTGAAGCTCGTCTTCGATTGTTAAGATTTTGATAGTTGCTTTAGAAATGTGATCGTTTTTTCAACTTTATGATAGCTCGTATTTTTGCGTGGAGAGTGTTAAAATGATGCCAGCAGGAGAAAAGGGTCTGTGGCTTAGATATTAAAAAAATGTGTAGGTACTGTGAAGGTTCGCTGTTTGTAGTCATACTGGTTAGCGTTAGTAATTTTTGAATCGATGGATTTAAAAACCTTTGATGAGTTTTTGTTATAAGTGTCAGTCGTTTACGAGGATTGAATTAATGAATTTGTAAAAGTATAATAAAAGTGATCCGTCAAATATATTTGGTGTTCCTCATTCCTATGGGAGATCATCATCCGAGATCATCAGCTCCTACAGGATCTTTTGTGCAATTACCCTTCTTACACTTTGATGATGTTTTTCCTTCACGATATATTTCTCATCGGTTTATGTAATTAAGTTAGAAGAACTACATAAAGTACGTGATCATTAATGGAGTTAGAACTCGGTACCTTACGATCACTAGTGGACACCGCAAGCTACCGACGCTCTAAAATAAAAGTATTAAAATAAAAGTATACATGTCTCCAGAGACTGATCGATAAAGTGGCCAAAGGTTAATCGGTCGTAGTGTCCTTGGCGTAAACAACGGGTTCACTCCCGGCCTGGCCCTTTGTCCAAACTTTACCCAATTAGCATAACGGCCTCACTGGACAGCCTGTTATAAACACGCACCATGGAACTCAGCGAAGGTGACATGACGGTTAGTTATTCAACTAGATTCTGCCCGCGACTACGTCCGCGTAGGTTTTAACTATAGTTATTTCCTCGGAAACTTTAAAATTTTCCGGGATGAAAAGTAGCCTATGTGTTAATCCAGGGTATAAGCTATCTCCATTCCAAATTTCATCTAAATCCGTCCAGCCGTTGCAGCGTGAAGAAGTAACAAACACACAGACACACACAAACTTTAGCATTTATAATATTAGTAGGATTGAGTAAGAGATTTTATGTTCAGTTACCCATTAAACATGTTGAGCATACCTAGAACCTTGTCATTGTTAATGTCATTGTCAGTTTGAATTTATTATAGCAGTGCACTTAAGTGATAAACATTTTTATGGGGTACTGTGTATTTGAACAAATATTGGGGCCAATTACAATCTGTTGGCTTAGTATGCTGCTTCACGAACATATTCGTTAAAACTGTGAACTAGTGTCAAATAAAAAGTTGCTAGTATAATTAAGTATTATTTTTCTTCACACTTACTAAGGTGTACCGAAACAGTCAACTTCAAGCACTTTGCGTAAAGAATACAGGGTAACTATATAGAACTAATTTAGTTTTGACTGACATAGTTATCATAAACATAGAATAAGAACATAATATACCTGTGCTAAAGATAACATTCCTTGTTTATTTATTATTTAAGGTTAAATAACTGTATTACTGTCTGTCTAAGAATCAACGTTACTTTGAGTTAACTGGGGGGTTATTATGACATAGCTATGCAGTTCTTTTTACGGTGAGGGTAAAGGACAGAGCTATATCAGTTATATAGCTCTATCCTATTCTCTCAGCGTAAACAGAACTGTATAGCTATGTCATAATAACCCCCCTGATAAAGAAAAATAATGCTACCACCAATTTTATTGCAAGTCAACTCCCACTTCTTCTCTTTATCATGGTAAACAAATATCTGCTCTATTCAAACTTCATGAACCAACCGAGCGTATCGTGCGAGATACTCGTACTGCCCTGCTCTAACACCATCACAGAGTACGGGACAAGTTTATTACATTACCAACAGCTTGATGACTTTATCGTCAGAGTACAACCGAGTATAAAGTTCACCTGATTATTGTAATTTCAACCTTAATGTTCATGGTTAAAGCGCTGAGAATTAAACAGTTCTTAAGTATAAATGGAGCATACATCACACATCCTAACTTGGACAAATGGAACTCGGAGGCTAAAATGGATTTAAATTACATACTGAGGTATAGAAGTTCCGAAGCAAATAAAACAAAATATTTAAATAACGCGTTATTTGAGTTTGTGCATGATCGTAGTTTATGTATGTTTGCAGAAGAACTATTAGTTATTAACTTAACCTTTGCAATTGTAAATTCTTATGGGCGGGAAATATTTTTAAAAATGATCCGTAGTGTATTTTAATAAAGAGATATCCAACTTACGGATGGTTATCAAAAAGTAGGTCATCGGTATTTTTAGGTGTTGGAAGCTGTTTTCAATGAAACTACAATGAAGTAGTAGGTTGCCACTAGAACAAAAGATAATTTAAAATAAATATTTGTTTATTTGCCGTCTATGTATTTCTGTACAGTTAACAGCATAAATAAGTTATCATTTTTGTACCTTGTCGCTTCCAATCGTTTCACAATTTTGTATAATATTTCAAACACGACGTTAAAGTGACCAGGTACTTAAATGATCACTTACTTATGCTGTTGACTGTACCAACTACCCGATTACGATGAAAAATTTGGTAAATGGTTGCTAACGCACCTGCAACAATCCTGACAAAAAATAACAATGACAGAATTGGAGTTCAAGGAAAAGACCTAAAGCAACGTACTCGTAGTATAATGGGCTCAGCAATTTTCAAATACAAATTAATTAGTTATAATTTAAATACAAATAGATAAACAAGATTCTGTGTATAATAAAGAGAAATAATGGTTTATCTTTCAAAAGGGAGAGCGATTAAAATGGAGTTATCATCGACAAATTATGCAAACTGCCAATCACGACGAAGCTCTTATAGCTAATTTACATGAACGTTAAATTCTCTATTATACTATAACACCCCCATTAAATTAACTGTTTGCATTTAGTAAGCTATGACTGTTTTGGTACCTTACCAGTAAGCCGATTGGATGGGTCCTACTTAATATTATCTTGTAAAGTGATTATCAATCCCGCCGCAAAAAAAATAGTGTCTGGTAGTTTATGTAAAAAATACTTTAAACTACTAAAGACATTTCCGATTAAACAATTATTGAATACGAAAAGTTAAAGGAATTTTACACGGTAAAAATCGCAGGTAAAGGCTGGTATTTTATAAAAATTTCCTCCATTTTAAATTTACGCCGCAGTAAACTTTAAACTGGTTGATAAATTCACACATTTCTTTAGTATTTTCTTCTTATTTACCTGCTCCATTGCCAAGGAAGTCCATGGGTGAGCATTACGTGGTAAAAATTGACTTCTTATCGAGCCGCAGTGTCATTACATCATCATATCATTCACGAATATATGTCCATGGTGTACTAGGGCTTAATAACCACTGGAGTAGTTCCTTCCTTTAGTTCTTTATCATTAACAGGCGACAAAGTTCCGGTTATATCCGGTGTCGTCACCGATTTATTTGACGGCAATTTTTATTGCTCCACGTTTTATGTTATTCGTATGTTCGTGCTCGCGTTTTATGGGGATACTCCGAGTGGGAACAGTCGCCGAATAGTGGGCGCAACTGTTAACACTTTTAGGGTAGGACATAAACCTTGGAGATGCTATGTATAGCGGGCGGTGTATTGTGAGGCTGACTGCTAAACATGACATCAATAGGGTACGAGTAGTCGACGTGGGACTCGCTTTTGTTTAGTTTCAAAGCGCTATCATATCATTTAATAACCAAGCCTTGGACTGAAGTTTAACACAGTATATACGTAGGTATAATATATTTAGGCCAGGAAAGTAACAATGACAAAGACACCAGCACCTTGACAAACGCAAATAATTACATAACTACATACATGTATGGGGATCAGAGACTATGGATCGCCAGGTGCACCGGTCTAAACATACAACTTTCGCTTTTTCTACATCCATCAATCTCTTCGTTGCACGTACGTCGGTTTCGGGTGCTTTTGATTTGGCTCTTATTCAGTACATCGCGAATCTGAACACCGTACCTCCGTCTAGGACGTCCCCTACCGACATCTCCGCTCACTCTCGCTCGCCATATCTCTTTCGTAACTCTTCTTTCATCCATCCTTTCTGAATTACCAAAATTGCATGATTATAATTATATCTATATTTACATACAAAACTGTTCTGTTATTGAATGACTGATGGATGGATAAGTATATTTATACTCTTTTAGTGATGTAAAGTACATTCCTGATGTGCAGAAGCGGGAAGAAATTGAGGTTGCGGATAACCACTAAGTTTATTTTATAAAGGTATTTCGTTGATGACTTCATAACTAAAAGTATACCTTTTATTTTATTTACACATTATCTGGGCCATTAAATAAGGTAAATGTCCCAGAAAATATTTATTTGCGTCGTGATGTCCATGTTCATTTGTACATTATACACCAAACATTTTCATGTGATTTGGGAGATGAGACCTTTACTTTTGTTAAATGGAATTTGTGTTATATGGTTACCATATGGACATTTTTCAAAATGTTGGTCAATCGGATTGTATGGGCAAATGTCAGGTGCTTTTGCTGGCAGTCCTTTTCTTTACTTAAAAAAAGGCGTGTGAAATATTAAAGCCACAAACATTTCTCATCGCTAAAATGAGGTGGTATCAAAAGTAATCTTAATCTTATTTTGTTATTGCAATTCAAAGTTTGGGGACAAATACTAGTACAGCGACGAGCACTCGGACGTTTACCTTATAGTCATCACATTGTTTTTAACTCAGCCGTTAATTACTTAAGTTAATAAGAGCTATCATAATTGTTGATAAGACGATAACAATATAGGTGCAAAGACAATTATAGAATAAGGCCCCTGTATGTGATTCAACTCTCCATTTTTTTTATATTTCGATAACAGTAAGTTACTTTCTATTTTACTTCAAATTTTAATAGGGTAAAGGTATTAAAACTGAATGAAGTTAATTCAAAGATACTTCTTAAATGCTCTCATGGCTAGCATACTTTTAACTTGCAATTTGGCTTCACGCTGCAATATCATTTCCATAATTTCAGCTTAACACTACTTTGCAGTTTCATAAGTGCTGAAATAACACTCACATGTAAAAGCCGCTATTTGGATTTCCAACTTTCAACTACCGCTACTACTTATTTCATGTAAAATCTGAGGTATATGGTTACCAAATCTCTATATTAGCTTTAAGTTATTAATTATGGTAACATACAAAACAACAATGTATGCGTCGATGTTGTTTTGAATTATCAATACTAGAGTTATAAATTAAATTGCATATACCTACTTACTAAGGCAAATGTGAGAGTATTTTCGATAATGTCAAATCAAAAAGAATAAAAATTAAACGCCATTTATCTTTGCCCTGTTTTACACCACCGTATGTTAAGTATAAGTCATTGCGCACTTTAGTGCTTTGTCCCTTTAACGTCATGATTCTGCTGTTAATCTGTCTATGGCGTTAAACCAATAAGATACAAAAGTGTACAGCTACTTATAAGGTCGACTGTACCTATTTACAATTTAAAATTCCATAAATATGTAGACTTGACTTTATTGTCAAGAAATTAAGATCGCGTTTACCTAATCGTTCTTAGTAAATGGTATTCCTATACATAATTTTAATAGCTGACGGTACGGCAAAATACTTAATCTGACTATAGGTACCTACTTGATACGCCTATCAAATATGAGTGCACCAAACTCATAAGCGAGATCACTGCGTGACTTATTTCTTCATATTAATCACAGTCATCAGTGAGATTCAAAAAACCCTCCCTCTTGACAGTCTTGAATGTCAAAAATATGACTACGATATACAACAAAGTGAAATGTTATTCTAGTCCATCTAGTTTCTATGCCATAACATAACCATAATTTTTACGTGATAGGGCCGTATTAATAAACTAATCTCAACTCTAATGCTCGTCTCGAGATGCGTCAAAAATGACAGTGCTCCACGGTTTGACGTTTACTTTAACGTATCTTGTGACGGGCATCTTAGCCAAGATGAGTTTATTAATACGGCGCTTAGACTGTAATGAGAACATGAGCGTAGGTACCTAACGCATATCAAATATCTCTGTGATGATCTTGAATTACCAATTAAGATGGCGCTTGACGCACTAACGGAAGCTTTTAGCTATAGTACAATAACGCCGCAATGTTGGGTTGTTTGTCCCTCGTCAACAGTGCACGTGGTTCCGCTCCAGGACTGCTCTAAGCCTCACGACTTGCGACAAGTGATATTAGGAGATTTGACATTTGCGGTCTTAATTTTTAAGCCCTAACGCAATCTGTTGGTAGTTGTTGGTTTTATGTATTATAGATGTATCGGATTAACCGAATGGGACAAGATGAATGAATGAATGAATGAATGAATGGATGAATGAATGAATGAATAGTTAATTTGCATAAAACAAGCGTAAATAAAAGGTGTTACAAAATTATTTCAGATCGTATCTTGTTTTGCCAAGGCTGTCGTACAAATACTTCACTTTAGACTTAAAAACCTATGTACATTTTCAAATTCGTACTTTAATTTGTATAATAGAAAGATAACTTAATCGGGTTCTTCTCAAGGTTTAATGAAAATTGGTTAGGTTGTTCAAGAGTTCTGAAAGTAGCTCTTAGGGTTCCGTAGTTAAAGGGCTAAACGGATATCATGAAAGCATATGATATATCTGTCCATATTTGAGATTCACTTGACCAGTTTTTGTTGTAAATAATGTATATTTATATATTTAAAAAAAAAAACCAAACGCGACCTGTGTCCGCTTAAATATTTTTTTAAACACGTTTTGTGATCGATTTTCTAAAAAAAAAGTTGAGAAAACATTAAACACACAACAATACTAGGGTTCTATTCTAATCAGTAAAACCGTATGGCTTTTGAAACGTTATCTTATTGTTTTTAACTCGGCCACCATTACTGTCAAGTAATTGAACTAAGGGCCTGTTTCACAATCGACAAGTAAATTTATCTGTCACATAAAGTTGTCTCTCTCCTTGTCTATTTTCAAGTGTACGACAAAGAAAGGGCTAAACTTATCCGTCAAATATCCTTTACTTGTCGATTGTGAAACAGGCGGTAAATATTGTAACGTTGACAAATGTTCCGAGTAGGGTAGAGTTCTTATTTTAAAAGTAACTATTTACACGCAACGTCATTAGGTACTTCGATTAAAAGTGATCTTTAAGTTTAAAACCCAGTCATAAGTACTTAATCAAAGTTTAGGTTCGGAGACATCTTATATCGTTATTCAAGTGCGCATGTCGTGTCCGTATTTGACCGGTCAGCTCTACGGGTATAATGTGGATATTGCAAAACCAATCGGGATGTTAAACAAAAGTGATAAATTTCGGCCAAACCAAACTATCCATAGCTATTAAGCCTGTCCGTGTGTAGAGTACAGGGCCCCGGGGCGTTAAAGAGATGGGAAACATTTCCAATCATTCGGAACATTGGCTTTATTGCGCGAGCACTTCACAGACAATATTGTCTGTGGTTTACTCAATCCCAAAAGATCTGCCAGCCGCATGCCCGGCTATTGTATTCAAAGTAATAGCAAATAACAATCCAAACTAATCTTCTAGATAAAGATATTTGTTTCACCGGCTTTCTAGTTAATAGTGAAGATGATGTAAATATACCGGCCCGCAAAACTAAGTATCACACTTTTAATGAAAATTTCATTGAAAGTGATATATGTACTTAGTTTTGCGGGCCAATGTAGTACCCAAAGTTATATAGTCCGCTTATACGTGGCTTTTATTAATTATGTATATTGTGGTATTTTTATTTATGAAGCTAAATTCACCACATATCTCAAGTTTTTCACTTGTTTATGTAGGTATGTTTATATGAAGGATTGAACAGGGTGGTAATAAAATATTTGTGTCGTATATTTTAACCCTATACAGTCAGCTTCATCAAATCTTATGAAGCCATAAAACCTGAACTTTGGCACCTGACATTTTACGACTGTCCTTACGGGATATATTGCCGGTAAAAATGCACTTCATAAACTTTTGAAATTGTAAGTAATTTAGAAGTCCACTTTTCATATACTTGTGTTGATAATAAATGGCAGGAGTCTGTTAGGAAGGCTTTTTATACCACGTATAAAGATTTTTTTATAAGAGTGGAAGGGCAAACGAGCATGTAACCTACATGCCCTGATAGGAAGTAACCACCACCGCCCATAAACACCAGCAACTCAAGAAGAGATGACGGTGCGTTGCCGGCCAATTAGGGAAATGTAAGATATTTTCTAGAAGGCATTCATGTCATCACTGGTGGGAAATACCACCGAAGGAAGTTAGTTTGTTCGGCCGTTCGGTATTCTGTAAGAAGGCCACTTATACCGTTTGAAAATTTTACAGCTCTTTCTATGAGGAGACTACTGCTGAGGAGAAGCAAGTAACTCAACCTAATTTAGAAAATTTCCAATGGGTCACGTCGTTAATGCCGGAACAGGAAATGGCAAAGCTTTTTTTTTGTTATAAGTCCCATGTCTAGTATTATAATAAGACTCCCAAGTTTCATTTATTCTTCGGAACTGGGGAGGGGTAGAACTATACGACAATGGAGTGCTGCAAGCCCCCCCCCCCGATTGGCCTAATCAGTTGCAAGAGCATGATAAGCGACGCTTCGTACGTATCTAAATAGTATGATCATTCTCCTCAAAAAACCAAGGCTCATCTGAAATATCATCAATTTCTGTGTAAGATAAACCACTGCTGCATTTATATATCGGACTTAAGTATAACTAGAAAAAAACTGGCTTTACGGCTAGCGAATGCTGAGTTGGGACCGTTTCGCAACTGTTTCTCTGTCTTATTTTTTGTATCTATGTACCTAATGTGGTTTTGTATTGTTGCGAAAAAATGTCTCTTTATCTTTATCTTTAAAAAAAAATCTGTTCCAGGTTTTTCGCAATGCAGCATTTGCATTTCGGGTCCCCATTAATGGCGTTACTAAATATATTTAAATCATCTGGTAGTCTTATCGAATTAGGTTTACTCGTAGTGTCATGCGCTCTGAATATACCTACACGTTCTTCTATTAAAGGAACGTCAGAATGATATTAGTAACTGAAGCGAACCAAGTTTGAATGGGAGTAAAATGAGGCCGTAGGACCCCGCTAATGCCATTCAAAGTAAATCTGGCTCCACACTTCCGCGGAAGTTTGGACTTCTTCCAAATTCACGCAGGCACTTATTGATTGCTAGATATTGGAATCGGGAATATTCATTTGATGCTGTTGATGGATTTATGACATTTAAACTATCCTGAGCTAGGGGAACTTGTAAGCGTTTTATTTGTCTGTAATAAAAGTTGACTGTAGAAAAGACTACGTAACGTTGAAAGCCAAGCAAAACCATCAGATTATATCTGTATCAAAATAAGATTCGAAGTATTTTAAGCAACTATATTGCATAAAGTAGGTAGCTAAAGGTTTGTTCTGAATAATCGAACTGCGAATAGATTGGATAACTTTTGGTTAAAAGTCATTTTGCACAATTCGCATTTTATGATAGAGAAATATTCGAAATTTGAATATTGGATTGGAGACCGCGACGTTTATACCTACCCTGCATATTTACACATTATTTACACAAGGTGAACTAGATTTTTATTAGTTGTAACTAATTGACAGTGAAGAGATTTTTTTTCATGAAGTTTTCGAGTAAAAATCTTACTTATATTACACAAGGTGAACTCCATTTATATTAAGTAACTAATTGACAGTGAACAGTTTTTTTTGAATAACTTTTCAAGTAAAAGTCTTACTTATATAAAGTAAAAAGGTCATGTTGTTTTATTAATATAACTGAAAAGAAAAAAAACTCAGTGTTAGCTACGCCTGACTTTGAACTAGTGTTTGGAATGACGTCATCTTTTTTATAACCGCGTTTTGGTTTTATAAGTCTAGCACCAGCTGTGACGTAGAATATACCATCTGGCGTTTAAGCTCTTTAGCCACTAGCAGAAATTGTTTATTTCTTTTCTCATTCAATAATTAACCAAAATATAAATAACAAACCTCTATAAGATTCCGAACTCACCGACCACTCATTAAGCCTCTGTGACTCTTTTACTCTTTCATTATTTAAAAACTCTGCGATACATATCGTCATTGCTCTGAAAAAACCTCGTCTCATATTTCGTGACGCACGATTTAAACTTATACGTGAAGAGAATTAAGTTCAAATTCATACATCTCGAAATATCAGATACGAGTTTTCTCCAAAGTAGTAATGATATTCAATTTAAGTTTATGTTAAAAAAAAACTTGATTTTTTCAGAATACCTTTTAATTAAGTTCCTATTGTCAATTGACTTGAGGACATTCAATAGACAAGCATACTTTTCTTTCTAAGGCCGGAAATGCATCAGTGATCCCTCTAGGGAATGCTGAGTTGGGACCGTTTCGCAACTGTTTCTCTGTGTCTTATTTTTTGTATGTATGTGGTTTTGTATTGTTCCGAATAAATGTCTCTTTATCTTTATCTTTATCTTTATCTCACGGTGTTTCATGTCCACCGGATGTTGATCTTCACATCACTTTACACATCAGGTGGCCCTAGAGCTCGTTAGCTTCCTCTAGCTTAAAAAATGGGCCAAGCGCAAGTCGGACTCGCGCACGAAGGGTTCCGTACCATTATCTAAAAAAAATCACGATTGTTGTATGGGAGATCTGCATAAATATTTATTTTATTTTATTCTTTATTTAATGTGAATATACATCTAATATTTCAAGCGTCTACCTATTGCTGTTGTTAATATCCAGCAAGAGACGGGAAAAAAACACGTTTGCTGTATGGGATCCCACCTTAAATATTTATTTTATTGTTTTTAGCATAGGTATGTTGTTATAGCGGCAACAGAAATACATCATCTGTGAAAATTTCAACTGACTAGCTATCACACTTCTTGAGATACAGCCTGGTGACAGACAGACAGACAGACGGACGGACAGTGGAGTCTTAGTTATAGGGTCCCGTTTTTACCCTTGGCGCACGGAACCCTAAAATTGTTACAAAAAACAAAACCGAATTTACCTTGTAAAACTCTTTCCATAATGTCTAACCCAAAGAAAACCATGATTTGAATATTGGGGAACAAAAGCAAGTAAATCCATCTCAATTAATTATTACATAAACAACATTGAGCCAAAGTTGACAGTTACATAAACAAAAAGCTTAAAACATTATTTTGATAAAGAAATGCAAAGTTAAATTGAGACCCAATTTTGCAATATGAAGGTAGGTTGAAACAACAGGCAAGAAAATCAACGAAGCAGATACTAGAATTACTTACGGAACAAGAAAGTGGTAAGTAGGCTTAACATTACTTATACTTAGGAGATACAAACTGGGTTAACTTTTCCAGACATACTCGACTTTTATAACTCATTTGTTGGCAGTTGACGATTTTAATGCGTAAACAATTCCTTGCGAATTCCTAGCAATTTTTTTTTTTTTTTAATTTTTTTCTTAGAAAAAAAATTGGTACATATTTTTAACTGTAAGTTCGCCAAACATAGCGTTTATAAACATAGCGTTTTAGTTGTGATGCTTACCTTTTTTAACGCTGCGGAAATGCTTTTGCTCATACAACTCAGGGGCTAATATGGCTGCGTTTATTGCGTAACAAAGTTTGGATAAAGCATCCATCACCTTCTGACATAAGATATCGAATATAAGTACGAGAGTGACGGATGCTTTATCCACATTTTGACGCCCGATATCTACGCAGCCATACTAGGCTACAAAGCAGGCCCGGGGGGACTCGGTACGGTTATGTGGAACTCACGAACCGAGAGTGGGAGGAATAGCCTTTTTTTGCATTCTTCTGGAAGGTGCCACGCGACCTTGAACAAGCGCATTTGGCTGGCACTTCGACGCCAACTACTCCGGGAGGGTGCCTTGATTTACTAAGGAACCCTCAGAAAATTGCGATACATACCTACTGGGACCTAAATGGCGTTGCATTTAAAAAATATTTTTAACCGGACAGTCGAAGAAGAAGGGTAGTTAGTGTGGGAACGTATTTTTTCATATTTTTTTTTGCTCATAACATTTTTTTGATCCGTAAACTTTTCAGAAGTTCTTAAATATTCTACGTGTAGATAGGCTAGCTTAGGTTAGGTTTCCTGAAATCCTGAAAACTAACAATTACTGAATAAAATACGTTATGAATTCCGATGATTATGACTTAAAACACTATGAGTAATAATAATTATGAGTCAATATGGACCCGAGTAGTGTTTATTAACTTTTTATATTTCTCAATTAAGCTGGGGCTGAATTCTACTCTGAAATTTTGTTTTTCATTTGTTATCGTATTGTTAACGTTATGATAGCTCTTACTTACATGCGAGTAATGGCGGCTGAGTAAGAATACGATAACATGTCCAAAACCAAATGATTTTACCACGTTTATTAGAGCCTCTGTCATAATAACCCTTCGGAATTATGTATTGTACCATTGTTCCCATAATATGTCAAATAAATTTAAATCATTATTTTACCTTGAGTAATGTCAATATGACGCAATTTTGGGGGTATGAACAGAGTATGTATCATTGAACCTAGGGAAATACTCGTATTGGTATAATGACCGTCTAAGTATTTCGTTCCGTCTTGGAAGTTTACCATTTGTTTTAATATGGATATCCTTGTTTAATTCCCATTTTTTATTTATTATTATTTAAGGTCATTTGAGAGTCTACCCGCCTCACCCTCGATAAGCCAACACTCAAAAGTCCCACCCTTGATAACCTTTCAAAAATTAAATAATAGTAGTTTATCAAAAAGCATTAACCTGATCGAAAGTTAGAACAAACTGTGCACGGGTCGGTCTGTTTGTCAAGCTTTTAATCATGGTTGTCTGCCATTATCGACGATCATACAACGTCGATGCTACCATGAACCACATTTCGTAATTGCCTGAGCAGAGTATTTCCGGAGGCGCTAAACATTTCCGAACCACTATCAAATATGAATGTAACTTCATTATTACTCGTAGTTTCAGTGACATTTGATTTTAGACGCACCAAATTATTTAACTATAGAATTCAATGCCCCAAACTGAACAATGATTACTCTTAAAAATTGTTCTGCGATGACATTTGTTGCAGATTTGTAGAAAAATGTAAATTCCGATCTACAATGAATGAATAAATGCATGAAACTTTTACACAACTATTGGCTGAAAAGGCAAGCCAGGTTAGCATAATGCTGCCCCGCATTCTTTGAGCTCAATAATATTTTAGGTCCTTGTGAGTCTTTTAATTTAGCTCTTTTTAAGTGAATAAGAAACGTAACGTCCACAATTTGAATACAATATGAAAGCAAAGTGGGTTTCAAATAATGAAAATGAAGTGCAGATATTTTATCTTAACCTTATTTCATAAACAATTGTACAATAAATAATCTCGAATAGAAACTCTGAGAACATTTTAATGTACACACGAAAGGCATCATATTCACCAGACATTTCTTTGATTGTGCGTAGAGTGGCTGAGACGTACTTAGTCTCGACTTCTCAAAGGAATAATCTGGCAATTAAACACAATAGAAACGGAACAAGTGGGGAATGAGCCTAATGTACGAAAATCAACGGAGCGAGTGCCGTTAGCAACACTCATCGAGTTCGTGAGTCTTTTGTTTATCACTCGCTGTTGCCCGCTACTCGCCTACATGCTTCATTTAATTTTAGGAAACCAAAAAAGCAGCAGTATTTTTGCTTGATATGTTACAGGAATTTATTATCAACTAATACTAACAATAAAGGGATAAGTTCGCGATTGTACGCGTTATCTTAAGTTTATGTACGTACAGTCACGATATTTAATTTGGTACCCACCTTAGGTCCAAAGTCAATATGACATTCTACAACAACAAGGTTGAGTTTCCTAAAAGTTACAAATGACTTGATATCTCTAATGACATTGACGACTTTGAGCATGTTTTTCATGAAATGGGTCCCAAATTAACGCTCGTGACCGTACTTGAAATTGTTTTTTTTTTTGTGCAATATAGAGTTTACATACATAGATACTAATTTGGTCTAGTAAAGCAGGCTTCACAACTCGTGAGATTATTGACGGGTAAGCCAAATTTCACATAATGTTTCAACCTAATATTTTACACGTTGTTTAGTAATCGTTATTCATGACTAGCCTCGCTTACTGACGCAATCGTAACTCTGAGAATAATTAAATTAATAGGTTAAAGGTCGGTATTTAATTAGCGACTGACTTCAGTGACTCGTGTCTTCCAAGAAAAAGTCTTCTTTACCTTATTTATCTTTTTAAATAACAAGATCTGAGAAACTGGAGCTAAAACCGATAGAGATATAATATATAGCTTGGATCAATAGGTTTGTAAGTAACCAAACAAGCAGAAAAAAAACATACATTTTTTGCATGGAATTCTGTACAAGTAATTCAGAACAGAATTTTTAGAACACGCGAAACAGTCGACGATGTTCAATTCCGGCTTAAAAAGAGAAAGAAACTCCTTATGCTTTTCCAGAAATTTCCATTACAATAGAATTCTTCCGACCTTTGTTCGTGAATTTAAATAAAATAATGCAATTAACAAAGTACCGGTGAACGTGTTCGCCGTAACATGATGAAGGTGCAGCTTCGGCGAGAACAAAGGATGGGACATTTTAAAGGAAATACGTGTTAATGTACATTCAATGTATATGGATTATTTTGATTGATAATGAAAAATTAACAATGCAATTTTAATAACAGCAAAGTATTTCGCATGAATGTTTAAGGTACTTATTTTCTCTCCACTCTGTCCGTTTTTTTACATTGGATTCTGAGCGTTCTTTGAGTTGTATCCGAGCTTTCTCTAAGGCGATAACTTGACAACATGTCTTGACTTAAAAATGTCGCCTTTTCCGTTATTTTCATCAAAATGGTTGTAGCTGTTTTCCCAAAATCAATGCATATTAACCAACAAGATTTTATAATTACTTGTAAATAGAAGTTTGGCACACTTCATGTACAAGATGTTTTTTTTCGCAACAAAAGCATCTAACTTTCATTTATTCTAGCAAGCAAGATTTCTTGGTCTTATTTCATTTATCTACGTTATTGCAGATAATTTTCGCCTGAAGAAGCAGACGGTGAGTTTTTTAAAAATATACTCTTTTATCTAGTCCAAGGTAGCTTATACAAAATCGAATCACAATCCATGGACTTCCTTTTTTAATTCTTGCATCTCTTTTAAATACCGAGTAATAAACAGAGATAGCTGCTTCACGTCTCTTTAAACAGACGGAGTCAGATACGGAATCGGCAGTTCCATACACCGAGAACTCCGAATTGCCTCCTAAAAAAATGGACTAAGAAAAAATTGGTGTAATTTGTTCCAAGTCGCGTCGAGATGAAATGCTGGAAGTAAATTACTGACTGCGTCTAGTTTGTTATGAGCTCAAAGGAAATTGCCCGGGTTTTTTTCTTGAACTACTTGACAATGGATTTGTAAGAAGAGTAATACTTTTTTTAAAGATTACTCTGTACTGCTTTAGTAGGGATGCAACGATGTTGCTAATACGATACTGATATGAATGACGATTGAATCGTATTAGCGATAACGATAGCAAATACGATAACGATTGCATTATGATTACTTTACTAACATAAAACAACGATTAATATTTGTGTCACAAACAGGGGAGATTTTATTAATAAGCATAAAAAAAATATTAGATTATCGTCAAAAATGACGATAACCTGCGTTTTACGATTATCGGCACCATTGTCATTACATCCCTAGAATTTAGCTCTAGAAATCTGTGAATTAAAAACTGCCGTTGGACGTTATTTAAATAATATTTCGGACACAGCTAATCTGCTGGTTATCACAGATACCTACTTATCAAAATAGGGGTATTGAGCTTGGTATCACTTTTTTGCTTAGTTAGTAACACTGCCTCACTTATTTCCAAGATTCTAAAGCCTTTTTGAATTAAATATAAAAAAAAGATATTTGTGTCTCGAAAATAAATAAATAATAATTAAATTCCTCGCCTAATTTTCCTTTCCCTGTTGATATATTGCCAGCCTTAATAATACCACATAATTTGGGGGCGGCGCGTGCCATAGGTATGCGTCCTCATCTACATTAAATTGGAAATAGTGAGTAATAATTATGATGTCGGTACACGTACCTTAATAATATTTCACACAAATATTTGACCTTAGTGGAGTACCAATCAACCAACCCCGGAGTCATGGTAATATGTAGGTTAGACCGGGAAAATTATTATGTGATGAGTGATTTTTTTATATCTTATGCCAAGTTTTCTATCTATTTCAATTGTAAATTGGTACAAAATATTTTTTGAAAAGTAATAGTACATTACTACAGAGGCCGGGAAGTAGGGAGTTGCCGGCCGAGTGATATAGACTACTTATATAGGATAGTTAGGAGGATAATCACTCAAAACAGTAAATTATTAGTACATTACTACAGAGGCCGGGAAGTAGGGGGTTGCCAGCCGAGTGATAAAGACGGCCGAGCGAAGCGTCTTTTCACGGTGGGGTACATATAGTGTATGTATAGCGTATGTTTTCTCAAACATATTATGCAATGAAATAAAAAAATAAATCACTTAAAAAAGTAATAAAAAGTAATTGCATGTTAAAATAAAGTACCAGGAGCGCAGCGGTAATTAGGAGGCAATCAGTCATAATGGCAACTTACAACTAGATCGCAGGCGGTGCGGGCAACCGGCGGGCGGGCGGCGGGCGCACACGACACAGCGCGGATGTCTCCCAAACGTTTATGCACTCCTAGTATTTGACGTTATAACTTTTTCTCAAAAATGTTATTTTTACATTGTGTATTTAAGGGTGGTAAAGAAAGAATTACAAACGAGAGTCTGTTAGAAGCCCGAAGCCGAAGGCGGCTTTAATGACTCGAGATTTGTATTTATTTTACCACCCGTGTAACATACAATGTTTTTCATCACAATTGCGAGGAAATGAAATAAAATCAGACAAAAGACCATATTTTTAACTTATTAGCGGCAGACCACAGATTATAGGATATGTCTCGGCAGACTACATCATTATCTGTGACAAGACTTACCACAGATAATGTCAAACGGGTTCGGAGTCCGATTCTAGTGACAGTCGAGATCAATAGTTTATATGCGAGATTTTTAGGAAATTGTATGCAACGGACATTTCATCTCGAATGAAAGTTTATATCGAATGGCACAAGAGTTGGGGTCCTGACGTATTGTGATAGTTTGAGTCCACGTATAATATTTAAAAAAGAAGCTATTACGCACGATAGGGCGTAATGGTAAAGAAAGGCCCCCGGGTATTATTTTGGATTTACGGTCGATTTTTCTAGCATGTTAGGACACTATTTACGAGCAAGTGTGATGAAAAAATTATAATTAAGCTATTCAGCCTGCTTATAAACACAGCCGCCATGTTTACATTAAAATTTAAAAACGTAATCCTGGCCTAGGCCTTCAATTTGTATGAAATTCCTTTACAGTTCTCTCGAGTTGTTCACCCCGCAACGTGACACTTTGAAGCCAAAAATAACTAACATAACGCCAACATTTCATTGCATGTTTGAGAAAAAAAATTTTCATGTCTCATACTCTGAAAGTAGGCCATTGTTTATCTTAGAAGCGGGTTGAAAGTGATACATGTAATTGCATGCTTGAGAAAAGGTTATTATTATTAATTATTAGTTGGAAACATGAACTTATCATTACACGAAAGTGCTATGTAATGTGGTGGTCGCTTGGTTGCTGCTTGAGAATACTGTGATTCCTACTGTCTTCAGTCTTTTCTACTAAGCTATATTTAAGTAGAAGTTATCTTGTACCCATGGGTACAAGCACAGATATAAATAATTGTGAAACTCAATTCGCGTGAGATTGTACCTGATAGTTTTTAAAAGTGTTACTTGCTTAAAAATAAGTTTGTTAAGGAAATACTTCGGTTTCCCGTTGCTTTTGATTTTTTTGTTACTAGGAATTTCACTGAAACATGTCTATTTTTTACTTCCGCTGTAATTACGCAACGTTTTATTTAATAATGATTTAATGCTAATCACAATGCTGTTTTAAATTGAGCATTTGTTGTCTGGACAAAAGCAAAAATATTGATCCAGAATTCTTCGAGAAAAATAACTATGTCTATGAAACATAAAAGTACTTACTTAAATAATAACGCATACCCAATTAACAAACGAAATGAAAACGTTTTACTTACTGTGATTTTACTGATTGGTTGATATTAAATTGAAACAAACACGTTACCATTTCCGCCATTTCCTGTGTTACCTATGTTACAGTCATTTATTTCCCAAAGACTTTTCTGAGAATGAGGGTAAATATTGTCTTTTTCATTGCCTGTCACAGAAATGAAAAAGCCATTAAGAGTTTACTTTGCTCCTTTGTTATAATGACGGAACTTCAGACGTTGTAAATGACACCGCCGTGGATTGTGCGAAAACGGAAACATTATACCTACTATAAACACTCTCGTCGAGAAAGACTTCCGTAAATATAAATTAAATTAGCTCTTACCATTTTTTGAGATCTTTTACTTGAGGAAATAATGGAGAGCCATAATGGGTTTTGTGCGCTACGAAGTAAAATACGCTATACAGATATACCTAGTTAATACTGTTTTGCCATCGTTTTTTGTCGGATAAGTTCGTACTGATCTTGCTTTCTTTATTAGCTTATCGATGGGTAAAGTCAGGAGATTAAATTTGGTACCCACCGTAGATCCAAAGTCAATCTGACATTCAACAACAAAGGTTGAGTTTTCTAAAAGTTACAAAAGACTTGACATCTCTAATGACATTAACGACTTCAAGCATATTTTTCTTGAAATGGGTCCCAAATTGACGCTCGTGACCGTACTAAAGTTGATTCAGACAGCAAGATATTTAAAAATGAACTTTTCACTACATCTATACTTGAGTGTTACTCTGGGGCCATAGCCACGATGCAAACGCTACTAACATTTTTCTTACCTATCACTCGAAATGAATGGGATGACATTCTCGTACCTTTCGATAAAGCACGTGGTCAAGTGTCATCACACAGAATCAGATGCGCGATGAGAAAAACGTTAGTAGTGTTTGCATCATAACTAAGTCCCCTGTAGCACTGCCAGCCAAAAGCCTACATATTGCTGCTATACATAGAGACAGGGGTGTTATTCTCAAAAACAACGGACGATCGGACGAACAAGCGAAATCGCAGCGGCGAGTTTAAGTATTCCCGTCAGAGCGAACAAAACACATTTTAGCGCGTGCATTTTCAATTAAGCAGCCTTATACGTTCGATCCATCGGCAGAAACCATGCTGCTAAATTGAAAATGCACGCGCGTTCGACCGTCGTTGTTGAGAGAATCACTACCCTGGTCTTATGGTACTAATAGAAAAAAAATCGAGTACGACCGGAATATTTAGCGCAACTATTAAATAAAAAAAAGATAAGTAAAGAGCATTGTAAAACATTGGCTTGAAGCAAGACAAAGTAATAAATAAAAACTTCCCAATTAACTGAGAGAGATAAATTTTATCAATATTTCATCATGAATATTCGCCAACTCGAGAAGATGGCGGTTTCAGTTTCTTGAAACAGATATCAATTAATTGTTGGTTTTTGAAACCGTACTAATATATTATTGAGCTTAATATTTGTTATTACTCTTATTATACGAGAATAATGTTTGTTTTTGCACCAGCCTTTAGTTTTAAAGGGATTGTATTACTTGTCAACGAAATCGAATTCATTAATAAAACAAAAAAGACGCACGTTTCCGTATTTAGTATTTTATTTGCTTATTAATTTCCGTCTAAATGCGAGAGTTTGTAGGTGTGTGTGTGTAAGATAGCACATTGGCTACCTTATATCCCGGTAAAAAAACACGATTGCCGTGGGATGGTCTACGCGGACAGAAGCTCGTGGTACAGTAAAGGAAATTAATTCCTTGACCTCTTTGGACTGTGTCATAGTGATCAATCAAATCAATCAAAACGTAAGAGACTTCTTATGATTTTATTTTTCTGTGTCACTTTGACATAGTCCAAAATGGTCTAGCTCAATTTCCTTGACTGTACCTTCATAAAACTTTTGGGTTGAGAGTAAATTTATTGATATATGGCGTTACTCATTGTATTACGCTTAAACTACAAGCGAGACGATCAACCTAGAATAATTTTAACCGCTCGAAACATTTGGACAGCATTTAGGGTCCCGGTTTCGATTAATGATAAGTTGAGTTTCACTTGAAAGTCGAAAAGGCGCTCTTATTAAAAACTGAAAGAAAAATAGAATTATAGACTAAAACTGCGCGACAGCAGAGACAATATAATAATTTTAAATTTTTACTTTACCTACCTACAAATGTACATCGCTGAAAAGAAATCATTAATATCGCGGTAGGGAGGCAAAGCATCATTAATTTAAGCAGATTTCAAAATGATAAATGGTTGCTGGCTTACGCCTTTCGACAGGACCTTCGGATCCTTCTTACAAAATGGATACCTTTTATAATCTACGTGCCTACTTCTTCAAACTCTTTAAAACTTGAATTTTAAAGTTGATAAAAAAACGACGACGGATTAAAGGCTTGTAGCATTGTTAGGCGATGGGCTTGCAACCTGTGACCAATATACACATGGTAAACATCTTAGCCTGTTGTGCAAAATGTGGTTATAGGTTTAACAACTAGTTGGCGGTATGTGTATGTAACAAAAAGATGCAAATGCAAAAGAGTCTGTATGAAATAACGATTTAAATAAGTATCTGTCAAAAAAAAGCATTTTTTGGATAAGCTTTTATTGCCGACTGTACTTTTTTTTGCACAGTCGTCATCTACTTGTCAAGAGAATTTAAACAAGCCCGTGTGTAAATTAAGAGTTCCTATGGCCACTCAGAAATAAGGGTGTGTGCAAATTTTCAGCTTCATCGGAGACCGGGGAGTGGGTCAAATTTAACTTGCATGATTTGACATACATACATACGTACATACATAGATACATGCATACATACATACATTGCAAGTTAAATAAAACCTTTTGGAAACCAAGCAACATGCAACATTTAAAGCTATCGTGTTGGAAATTGCAAGACTATGTTGCCAATCGGGATTATGTAAACGTATTCCAAATTTGAAATAGTATTTTTCGTAATCGTGTTATAATAGAGAGCTTTTTAGTCGAGTACCGTGTTTAGGCCACGAAGCTTGCTGAGTGGCCTAAGTAAGGTACGAGATTAAAAAGCTTAATTATGACACTATTGTGAACAATACTTTTTGTAAGAGTTCATTAAAATTAATAATGTAAGTCATTAATACGAGTAGGGTAAAAGTGGGATAGTTGCCCCACATTTTGAAAATGTCAATTATTTCTGAAAATACAATAATAAATCAACAGATTATTATTTGTAATGAAAACCATGTCTATTAGTTACTACGTGGTTAAGAGCAATTGCGTAAAAAAATAACAATAATATTTAAAAAAAATATATTTTCAGAGTAGTAGTTGTGAGGATAGATGCCTATTGTATGGGTTAGATGCCCTGATGCTTTTATCACTATGAGGATAGTTGCCCTTTGGGATTAATTAAAGCCAAGTATAATTAATATGTTTTATTTTAATCTGTTTAAATGTCACATAAGACTGTGGTTAAAATTATAACAAACCAGCTTTTTCCAATTTCCGGAAGTGCGCCACCAAACGTTTTTCGTTAGCAAAATCAAGAATAGGATGCTTTCCTGAAAAAAAAAAAACAGTACTTATAGGTAATCTCAGTTTCATTATTTTTGGTAAATGTGTTTTTTAAATCGATCCAGTCAAGAAACATTTGCTTACCAACCCAGTGTTTTTTTTTTCAGTATTTTTGTTTAAAAATCTTCTCCTTAATGTTCTCCCCATTCCCATATTGCCTTTCGATATCTCATCCAAAACGGCTATTAAGGTCTCTTGCCTCCATTGACCACGTGCACGAGCGCCAGCCTTCCTCTGATATTTACGGGGCATGCTAAAACCAAGCGTTAATAAAATTAAAGGCCATGCAAGCTTCACCTTAAACCCTATGGGGATAGATGCCCTTAAGGGCATCTATACTCACAAGGCATCGAGGCATCTATCCTTTTTGATAGGCATAGATGCCCCTATTTAAAAAATAATAATGTTGTTAGTAAAATTTCCAAACCTGTACTTATAGGTAATAGTTGAACCATACACTTGAAAATAACGATAAAATAAAATATACTTACTTCACACTATTAAAAGTTACACACTTCCAAAAATCCTTCAATATCGTAATCCGCCGCGACCCTGAGCGAAGCATCGAACTTTTATTTATTACGCGCGAATCGACCGTTGCACCCGGCTGCCAAACGCATATTGGCGGGGCGGGGGGGCGACCTTTACTTAAAAGCATTCGTTGCGGCTGTGTAATGTTTGTAAATTTTGATTTTAAATTCGGGGCATCTATCCTCATGGGGCAACTATCCCACTTTTACCCTATATAAGAAAACTAAAAGTAGATTTTTGACAGATGATGCGACGCTGCTACGTTCCGAAACGACACAGATTGGCAATTTTGTATCGGATCGAGGCTCCTTAAACAAGGACACATATTATTATATGGAAATCCGAAGTTCTATTTTCAAATTTTTTTCGGTTGTCTAGAGCGTATCGAAATAGTTATTTCGGTTGTCTAGAGCGTATCGAATTAGTTATTTCGGTTGTCTAGAGCGTATCGAAATAGTTATTTCGGTTGTTTCGGAAGTAACATCTAGACTATTCAACGATGAAAAGAGTGACGTTACAGTATTCTCTATGAAATCGTAATACACACATTTTAATCGACGAGTACAAAAAGGTATTATGTAAGTCTCTAAGGGCCGTTTTAATAATTGTGATCTTGGCTGAAATGCCAGTTATAAGGCGTCAGACTTGACGTTTACGTAGACGTACGTTGAGTCAGGAAAAAAATATAAAAAAAAACTCGCATCTTTTTTAAAAGGGATGCCAAACAAACTTTGCCTGTTCATTGCGTTGTTCTACATATAAACTAGAACGACGTACAACAAGATCCGTTGAAACACTTGCGTCTCTACTACCTCTATGATGAAATCATAGCGTTGTATGACGTAACGCACTGGCAACGCTCCTGTGTCATCACTCTAAGAGTTTATTTTAAAGAAACATTCTGCGTCATAGTACGGTCGGCCAAAAATGTGGTCTACCCCCCTACGGTTGAAGTTCATTTGCACGTCATAATACAACAAGTTCAATTTTCCCTTGCAAAAATATTATGACAGTGACAAGTGTGATATGTAGATCTCAAAACTGGTAGACCACTTTCTTGACCGACTGTACCAAGGCGTAAGATTTGCTTAAATATGTAATGTGTGCTGACGACTGGTCAACCAGCGTAATTCACTGACGCCTCACGAGCGAACTGTTCAATAAAACACGGCTAGATGCAAGGCAACCATTTTTTTTCAACCAATCCATTTAGTGCTAATTAGAGTTAAACCGTCGCAAAGTTGGTATCTTTTTTTTTGTTGTTGTTGCACAATACAGACGTAAAAAGTACAAATGGCGGACTTAATGCCTAAAGGCATTCTCTACCAGGCAACCACATGGTTAACAGAGAATACTCGTAACCGGTGCAATTGGCATTGGTATTTGCTGTAAATTATTTATTTATTTATTTATTTTCTCCTTTAGGTAACTAACGTTGTGTTCAGTTAAAATCAATTGCTAACTTTTAAACCAAAAGTTTTCTTACATTTACCAATCCAATTACACAAAGTACCCGGAAACTGGTAGAAAACTCGAGAACTGCAGCACTCGACCGGAATGGTTGTGCTCGTCGAAACTGTTTATTTTACCTTTTTTCGACGAGTACCACTCTCATTACAATTTTGGTGTTATGTTTCTCAGTTTTGTAATTAATTTAATTGCGCCAGCAATCAGCTAAATAGCGCTCGACTCGAATATCGAGTAACATTAAATTAGTTTACTACTTTTGAATTACGGTTTTAGACGCAGTATTTTGTTTGTTTTTAGGGATAGAAATTAAGGCACTTTTTCCAGGTCAAATTCAAATTGTTTATTGCGTACCACATATCAAAAACACAGATGGAAATACAGGTACATGTGAGACCCTGCAAGGGCACAGCAACTTAGATCTAGAAGGGCTTACTTTGTTTAATCAACCTAAGAACATTTATATCGAATTTCACCAACAAGTGAATGGATAAATAGAGGGTCAACAGCTGTCAACATTTATGAAGTAACACTCGATTAACACTTAACGTTTGGTGAAATTGGTACTCTAGCTTAAACCTAGGTTAACATGTGAATGTACATAAATATTTTATTTATTATACAAACACTTCACACACATATATGTCAATACATACTAGGGTGAATTGAAAAGTTTTGAGCCTGAGGTTGATAATGAAATTAAAAAGAAAAAATAATACTGGCACGTAACACTTACATATTTATTTATCATAATGCACTATCTTTTGTTTTTCTTATGTCACAATTGCAAATTTTGTAATCGATTTACTAAACGAGGTTCGCGGTTTCCTGTAGAATGGATAAAATTGAGCACCGTTCTGTCATAAAGTACTTACAAAAAAAAGGTTTAACGCCGAAGCAAATTTTTGAAGATATGTGCCAGACTTTAGGAGAATCCGCTCCTTCATATGCCACCGTAAAACGATGGGTAGCAGACTTTAAACGGGGCAGAGAAGCAGTTGAAGATGAACCCAGGTGTGGTAGACCAATAACGGCTTCCACAGACGAAAATGTCAATAAAATACTAGATATGGTTATGAACGACAGGCGGTTGAAAGTTGCAGAGATAGCAGAGAAAATTGCCATTTCCTATGAGCGAGTACAGAACATAATCACCAAGGATCTTGGATTTTCTAAGGTCTCTGCAAGGTGGGTACCTAGACTACTTTCAGCTGAAAATAAACGCACCCGCCATACAGTGTCACAGGATTGTTTGGATCTGTTTCAATGCGACCCACAAGATTTTCTCGGTCGTTTCATAACTATGGACGAGACTTGGGTCCACCACAATACACCGGAGTCAAAAGTGCAGTCCAAACAATGGAAAAGGTCAGGGTCTCCACCTCCTAAAAAAGCTAAGGCAATTTTATCAGCGAAGAAGGTAATGGCTTCAGTTTTTTGGGATTGCAAAGGGGTCATCATGGTGGATTATCTCGAAAAGGGTAAAACCATACATGCTGATTACTATTGCACCCTCTTACAACGTCTGCGTGAAGAAATTAAAACGAAAAGACCTGGTATGATATCTAAAAAAGTGTTGTTACACCAAGATAATGCACCTGTCCATACTGCAGCGAAATCTATAGCACAAATACATAACTGTGGGTTTGAATTGTTGCCGCATCCACCCTATTCGCCGGACTTGGCCCCCTCTGATTATCATCTTTTCCCGAACCTAAAAAAACACTTGGCAGGACGGAAATTTTCGACGGATATTGAGGTACAAGAAGCTGTGACTGAATATTTCGATCACCTTGAAGATTCTTTTTTTTTACAAGGAATAATGAAGTTAGAAGCCAGATGGCAGAAGTGTATAGATCGTTTTGGAGACTATGTAGAGAAATAAAATTGTTATAAAAACTCAAGTCTTTATTTTACAGGTTAGGCTCAAAACTTTTCAATTCACCCTCGTATTCAATCATTTAGTAATCGACATTGAAAAAGGACCCCGGACCTAAAGTATGGAAAATGTGGTTTCTGTTAAATATCCTGAGATTTTGATATGTTATAGTATGGAAAGTCCTGAACAAAAGTCTCTAGGGGTGCTACCACTGTTTCCAAGTCCTTTTCAGAGTTTCGACAGATTTTGTACCAGATAACAAAAACTATAAACAATGGACGAAATGAAAGAAAAATAGCGTTACAGGTTAAATAAATCAATCTATATTTACATATTTATAGAATACACACGTACCGAATCACATATTTTACAAAAATGTACACTTTTAACTTAGTTTAGGTAATACATTTAACTTGCATTTCTATTCGCACAGTCCAGTATGTAATTTAATAATGATGTACTCAGGTATTTCACGTCTTGTTGATGTCGTGCATAACCAAGGTACCATACGACACTGGAAACGTGAGCACAACAACCTATAGTTCTGGCCCCAGTTTTGCACATACAATAATAGGCCAGGATTGGCTCTTCTTCCGGAGTTTCGTTTTGGAACGCTATCCATAACTGATGTTTAACTGCGTTTCGGAACCTCGAGCGTATTCTCATACGTATTAGGCCATGCTCATTTAGTTCATCGAACTCAAAAACATCGGTATTATCCATGTGCAATTTGTCCTGTATGTAAGCAGGGCTTAAATTAATTTGGTAAATTCCAATGTCGAGTCTAGGAAACTGCGGAAAATGATTTTCATTTAAAAGGTTCCAATTAGCATTACGCCTAGAAAGATTACCTTCAGCTTACACCCGTGCTTGCATTAAATTAACGTCATGGATCCTGAAAAATAGAAAATAATTATGAAAATTATACTTAATTATGATGGTGTAATACAACTACATAAAAAGTTTCGATACATTCTCCTACAGAAACCGTGTCCCCTAGACAATATACAATGTTTAAGTACATATTTCTTACGATTAAGTTATTATTAAGTTATTTGGGTGTTTAGTTTAGGCCAAGCACTTTTATCTGATAGATAGTCCTCGACCCTATAGTAAGCTTTAGACATCAGCGACTTTTTCAAGTAAGTTTTAAGTACTGGAAATGGTAACTTTAAAACTTCGTCAGGTAATTTACTATAGAAATGGATGCATTGACCTACAAATGATTTAAAAACCTTACGAACTCGAAATTTTTTAATAGCTATTTTATTTTTATTTCTTGTATTAAAATTATGTACTTATATCACAATTCTTAATAAAAGAGTCCTGATTTTTAATGACATAAATAATATTCTCATAAATAAATTGTGACGCTACTGTCAAAATACTAATTTCTTTAAATAGTAATCTTAAAGAATCACGGGAGTTTAGGTTATATATAGAACGGATGGCTCTTTTTTGTAACACGAATATAGTCTGTATGTCAGCAGCTTTTCCCCAAACCAGAATACCGTATGACATAACACTATGAAAATAACTATAATAAACTAAGCGAGCTGTCTCAACATTTGTAAGTTGCCTGATTTTCCTAACAGCATAAGCTGCAGAACTTAATTTACCTGCTAGTACTGCTATGTGGGGACTCCATTGCAAGTTTTTGTCTATAGTTATCCCTAAGAAAAGCGCCTTATCTACCATTTCCAAACACTCGCCATTTAGAAATATACTAGATTCTACCGGTCTAACATTAGGCAAAGCGAACCTAACACATTTAGTTTTCCTAGCATTGAGTAGCAAATTGTTACTAGTAAACCAATCAAGTACTTTACCTAGCGTGGCGTTTATCCTAGTGTAATTGACGGATTTTCGGTCGGAAATTACATTGGAATCGTCAACAATATACATAAATTTTAATATAATCAAAATAAAAATAAGAAGTCAGGATAACAATAACAATACAGAACTAAGAAGTTATCACCGTTAAGGATCGTCTCAAAATAAGTCAAAACATTAAGTACAAATAATAAAAAACAACAATACATATTAAATCAAAACAAATTATAAATTAAGTTCCATAAACTCTTTAACTGAGTATAATGGATTTTCCAATAAAAGGTTTTTCAGCCGGCGTCCAAATGCTTCGTCGGATGGTTCATCTCTGAGATTGGAGGTTAGACGTTCATAAAAGGTGGGCCCAATTACGCGCGGGTTCTTCCCTGCAAGTGCCATGCGACGGGGAACGGTTCTCAAACGCCCCGAGTGGCGGAGCTGCTTGCCAACTGCGTGCACGCGGGCGAACATGTCAATATTTTTCCTTACAAACATTACAACCTCGTGAATGTAAAGTGAGTAGTGCCAATCTCTAGTTTTTAAGTATTCTGTGTATTTCTTCAGGTTTTGGGGGGCTTAGAAATAATTATTTACTATTTTGGTTTGTTAGGGGTTGTTTTTTTGTACTGTTACAGTGTCCAGTCCAGTCAAGTTCAGTCTTCGCTGGTAGGTTTTTAGTTATTCCAAAAAGTTACTCTTTGCTCTCTGTCGTGCAGTGTTCTCATTGCTGTTCTTTATCCTAAACTATTATCTAATTGACTGCTGGTAATAAAACTTTGAAAAACAATGAACGAAAACACTGACATGGAATCATTAATAAAAAGGCATGTCACACGCGCCTTAGCGGCTAAATCATACTCCCAATTTTACTCAAACATTTATTTTATAAAACTGGCGTGGGCTCTACGCACATCCTTTTTACAAACAAAATTGATGCTACAAAAATATGTTCAGCTGTTGTTAATTAAAAAATGATTTAGAAATACACAAAACTGGTTTGCCGGCGAAATGGCGTTACGGATATTTTTTACACTACGTGGTTGAACTGCAGCAATATTATCGTGAAATTGGCGACTGCGGCGACTATCTCGACCACCATTGTCATCTCCAGCGAGTACTCGGAGAAGAGCCGCATACGCAGCGGCACGGTGCGCAAACGCCGCGCCAGCGTGGTCGCGCGGGCGCGCAGCGACGCCTCGCAGCCTGGAACTAACCAAGCTGTCGGGTAATGAGCAGGGTAGTGATTCTGTAAACAACGCCGGTCGTACGGACTGTCGAGTGATATCCAAGCGGCGAGATTAATGCCCGATTCCTATATTCAAGAAACGAATCGTTTTCCTTACGTCTCGTTAAAATTTGACGCATTTTGTACGTAGCAAATGTCAAATTTTAACGAGACGTAAGGAAAACGATTCGTTTCTTGAATATAGGAATCGGGCATAAGTAGTCCCGTCAGTGCGAACAAAACACATTGTAGCGCGTGCATTTTCAATTTAGCAGCATGGTTCCTGCCGATCGGTCGAACGTATAAGGCTGCTTAATTGAAAATGCACGCGCTAAAATGTGTTTTGTTCGCTCTACTAAAGTACTTGAACTCGCCGCTTGGATATCACTCGACAGTCCGTACGACCGGCGTTGTTTACAGAATCACTACCCAGAGATCGGACAAGTTGGCGTCATAACTCGCAGTAATGTGGACATAACTTAATTTTTTTTTATTTATTGTTATTTCTTACTTGAAATTAATTTTTGTAGAAGGTAGAAGACACGTAATAGAGAGTATGCATTCGTCTTCGAATACTAACGAATAATAAAAAGTTGTCATGAAAAAGAAACTGGTAAGGAGCTTTAGAAACATTCTAAGTTCATAATAATAGTGGTTTCTTACATGGATAGAACTATTATGAACTTAGGATGTTTTTAACATCATGATGAGTTTTTCGTAACATGGACACGCTGAACATACATAAGGGTGATCTTGGTAGCCCTGGGTGTGACTTACTTTTTGCATTTGGACCACTAGTGAGCCGTCATCCTGTATAAAGCAGTTGTCTCACCAATGGCGAGGAAGCGATTAGGTCTCGACTATTTTCTCCTTCAAAAATGAACAAAAAATTTAGATCCCGTGTCAATAAAAGAGACATATACCTATATTAGTTCATTGCTAGCTGTTCACACTGCTGGCGAGAACTCTGTCTTCAACAAAAGATATACATACTTACATAGAATAGATCCCGTGTTAATAAAAGAGGCTCATAATATTAACAGTTGATCGCCGCCAAGTGCCTAATTAAGGGCTTGGTGGATAATGAAAGACTAATTGATGCTGTTGATATTGGTTTAATAAGCTCTGGGATCGGGTACACTTTGCCCCCGAAAGATCTTCTCTTTAACTATCAAGTGCAGTAGTATGTAAGTTACAGAAAGTCTCTAGTACCTACTAAGGGCCTGTTGTTTGATCAGTAGTTAAACTCAGGGATTGAAAACCGGTTTATTTTCCGTAGCGGTTAAAGCCACACTATGAGAGCCTAACCCATAATAAAGGTTACGCTCACAGGGAACGAAATACATTTACCGGTTAGAGAGCGCTCCTTCCGTGTGAGCCGAGACAAGGGTGAATGATGGAAGCGCTCTCTAACCGGTTATAACCGGTAAATGCATTTCGCTCCCTGTGAGCGTAACCGTAACCGTAATCCGTTGGAACGTAACCCAAATAATTAACCGGTTTAACCTAAATAAATACCGGTTTATTTGTAACCGGTTACAATCCCTGGTTAAACTAACTAATTGTTAAAATTTGAAAAAGGAATCGAACATTTGGAGGAATTTCAACGAAATGTGTCTAATTTTCAATTCCTCTTTTGAATTTTAACAATTATTTAGTGTAACTACTGGTCAAACAACAGTCCCTAAAAAGCCAAAGGAAACAAACTCCTTGTAATCATGAGTCACCTAGTAACGAGGTTGTTACAACCTCCTTTGTTGGCGTTCCTGGCCACTCTTACATTTCGATCTAAATCTTTCAAAATTTAAATTTATTATTTTCTATTCCGATATCGATCGTTGGGCTCACTCTTTTCAGATAATTTCCATAAGAACCAGACACGAGGACCCTCTCGTATTAATAAACTAATCTCAGCTCTAATGGTCGTCTCGAGATGCGTCAAAAATGACAGTGTTCTATGGTTTGACGTTTACTTTGACGTATCTTATGATGATTTTACTAATACAGGTCGAGGACTCGTATCTTAGAACTTAATTACCTAAATTAATTTATTATTTTATTTAATATTCAGCAATAAATATATAATTCCTGTAATATTTTTATTACAAAACGTAAAATGCATAATATTCTAAAAAGTGATTCATTCATAATAATCTTTGATACTACGTCTCAGCGATACTACCCTATACCGTCAGAACCTTAGGGTACTAGACCACTGCTTCTCTTGATGTTGACGATGATTTGATTATTTTAGGATTACTTACTTCCCACTAGTAGAGTACGCAGAGCTGCAATGGAGGTGCCCATTCGGGCCGCCTCGTTGCGCGCGCGCTGACCGGCGTTTGTGATCACGATTTTTATGATAATAAAACTTATCAGGATAAACAGGAGGCTAAACCCAGCCCACTCAACCTGCATCATTTTCTGAAAACAATATAAATAATTAGAAATCCCTGAGGCCCAAGATGGACTGCTTCTGTTCTCGTTATCCCACACCGAAACCCAATAATGCGAAGTGGCAGGTGGGTAAGAATAGGTACCTATCTAAGTAAAATTTCAGGAATAACAGTATTATTCACCTTATTAGTTAGTTTAGAAACGCACTGGTATGTCAGTATTATGTAGTATACTACAGCTGAAAACATCGACAGCCCAATCTGAAAATAAAACAGGTTACGAATTAATCACGAAAACGGATGATGAAAAACGGTTTGTGCTTGCGATGCATTCATATTTTAAGAATGATACGAAAAAAATCAATAAAATATCTAGATGACCATGAAGTTACTTTGCTTAAAGATACCTGGACGCCGAAGCAAGTTTTGAGTTGGTCGCTGCAACCCACAAGCAGTCCGCTCACCGTCCCCCAGTGCTCCAAATCTTCACCAAGTCTCAAAAACGTTAGCGTTTTGCATGCTTCCACACCTTCTCGCTTGAGTTTCTCCACAGCCACCGAAACTGCATCGTTCAAGTATTCCAAGCCCGCGATGATGACTTCTACGTACACGTAGAAAGCTAGGCTTTCCATAACATAGCGGTATGATACCAACGAGTCGAGGATGAGGTCTATTATGATTACTTTCGTATCTTTCATGGAACTGATCGGACTCGTAACGTTGACCAGCATCAGCCCCATGCCTATTCCTACGCAAAAAATCGCAACAGATCCTACACGTTTTGTCATCTTTTGTATAGAGGTCTGATATAATACGTCGTGGTTGCACAACTCGTGAACTGTATCGACGCCTTTCACGAAGCTTTTGAATGACTGAGCATTGATAACGGCCAGAATGATTGCTACAATCGTGTTTGTCTTAGAGAAGAAATTGTAAGTTATAATCTTATAATTATACATAAAGCAAAAAAGTTTGAAATTTTTAATACGAAAATAATAGTCGAAAGTAAATGATAGAATGCGTATACATACAAACTCACTGATAAAAAAACAATGAGTTTAACAATAGATTTCCACCTTCCTCCGAAATATGAGTAGTTTCTGAACACACATGCAACATTTTCGACTAGAATAACTGATTTTATTACATTTGATTTAGGCATATTTACCATCGTAAAGCTTATACTGTAGTGAAGACGGCTTTTACCAACTTTAAACCATTAACAAATTACCTAAAAAAATACCAATCATCATTTAGGCGTAGGGAAGTGACTACTCCATCGCCCAATGGTACATCCAATATATCCTTCGACGCAGGGCAATTTCATTTCATTTCAGGGCTATTTTGGGGGGGGAGGGGGGCATTTCATTGACTTGGCGAGTCACCGCCTATTATGAATGTTCCCATTCCTCTAAAATATTCCTAACACAAACCGGTACTTGTTCGTGGGAGCATACTTCTATAGCATACTTCTATAGTGTGAACGGGCAATCGCCGGTCGGTGTCCCATCACTTTAATAAATTAAAGTTTTTTAAAGGGCATCTGCGTGTTAGTTTTATTAAAACGTTTTATTGGTTTCTTTTTATTTATATTGCGACAAATTCTCAAGTTTACAAGTAGCTCTACTTTGTATAATAAGCTCTTCTAATCGGCACTTTGTGCTTAATATGTTTAATATGGGCAATAACTTTTCTACTTATAGTCAGTTATAATAATACTAACCGACAGACCATAGACACACATATGTATATAATAAAATACAAAATAATACAAATTTGATTTTGATATATTGAACACCACATACAATAACAGCATGAAAAGTAAATACGTAAAAAAAAACAGCTCTCAATAGGAAGTTAAATTAACAAATTAAAACGTTAGAAAGCCCAAGTTCCTGCTAACGATTGTTTTTGTCATTACTCCTCTATCAGTATTATCAATGATCTATACTTAGATATCAATGTAAATTTATTTATTGCGATCGCAGTCCCCCAAATCGTATCGGTTAGAAAATAACTAAAAGACGGCGAGAACTGATTTCACATTGATAAGACGCGGGGCAAAAAGACTCGCGAGAAACGCAAAGCGGTGGATTTTCAACTATCAAGATGTTGGGAATATATGGTATATATATCTACGGTGTGGCTGGTATAGATGATCAGAATAATTCCTCGGAGCACTGTCTTCTCTTTTTTTATGGCATAGAGAAGACAAACAAGCACACAGGCCACCTGATGGTAAGTGGAAACTGTGACCCATAGACATTCGCATTCACAAGACTGCAACGCAATCCTAAGACTGCAAATGCGTTGCCAACCCTGAGGACTAAGATCGAATGCCTCTATGCTAGTCATTTCACCGGCTGTCTTATCCCCAAACCGGAACACAACAATGCAAACACTGCTGTTTGGCGGTAGGTTAATGGATAAGATGGTGGTAGCGATCCGGACGGACCCTGCACAAGGTCTTACCACCCGCAAAAATAAAAATTATAAATACTGTTTAAGTCACAGCCTTTACGGTACAATGTCATTATAAATGTCGCTGATGTTTGTGTCGTCATTCCTTTTTGTTTTAGATATTTCAGATAAGGTCCTTCTGAAAACCAACGCCTTGGTTTAGGTACTGCGTCACAAAGCTAATAGTGGCCCTTTTCAAAGCCATGATAAATCTTTTGTTTTGCTTGTCATCTGTTTTTAATGTGTGTTTGCGTTTAATAAATTATTTCTATTTCTTTTTCTCTATTCATATACATTAATATTAAAACGAGATTATATTAGGTAACCACCCCATCTTGTTTGTGTTATTCAGCAGGTAATTAAGGTCGAATCAATTTAAAGTAATCCACTTCGTCTCGCGCACCTGTGCAATCGCGAGAGACATTTCAGATGAAATTGCTTAATTGATTAAGATAACTAGATTAAACCCGCGACATCGTCCGCGTAGAAACGCGACCGTTTTTCGAAAAAATCTATCCTGAAAATGCCGTTCTAGATGACTTTATATTTTTCTTTAAAAAAAAAACGGCTTCAAAGTCCCACATGTCTATTCCATCAAGTATACGTAGACATAATTCCAGTCAGTTGCGTTACACATTTCCAATATATTTCTTCAGGTATCCGTTCAAACCTCGATGTCCTCCATCATCCCATACCAATGCGCCGGTTTCTCGTATTAGACATTTAATTTTGAATACGAATCCATCATATTCCTTTTATTTACGATATTTTTAAATCAAAGTAAAATAGAGTAGGTAATTACTCGGTCGGTAGGGCATTCGTTAGACTCTACGAGGGAACAAAGAACCATACATACAGATCAAAACATTAAGTACTCCTTCTTTGGCAGTCAGGTAGATTTTTAGGTCCCAAATACAAAAAAACAGAAACGAATTGCCTTTGATCACAGAATAAGTAATAGTACAAGTACTTTGATGAAAGTCAGAAGCATGGATCAGGCGTATTCACGCTCAATAATGCAGAATAAAATTGATTGTAATAATAAAATGTCATAAGTATTACAAAATATTTTACAAAACATAATTATTAACCAATCACACCAGATTGAATAAATCTGTGTCAAAATTAATTTTCTCGGTAACGGTTACCGTTCCAAAACAAACGACGCACTATTTATGTAAATGCGGTTCGAAATTCGAACCGTGGCATTTAGTTTTTAGCCCAGAATTAACATAAAGGCTTTTAATATCGGTAATTGTAGCCGGCCAGCACGCGCGCGGCTGCGGCGGCCAGTAGCACCAATTCATTTACGTAATGGCGTAGGTAAAACAGACAAAATACAAATAAAATAATGGAAGACAGTTTTGTATTTAATACAATACAATACAATACAAAACACTTTATTGTACACCAAACAATAACATTACAGAGATACATCATTAATCTATGTTTATGAAGTGATTAGTTAAGTTTAAATGTAAAATTTTCAAATTAAATGCATTAATTTATCAAAAATTGAGAATTTTTGAAACGTTCATTTTTATAATGCTTTAAATTCCTTTTTCTTAATATGCGCATTAACTAGACTCAACATTCAAATACTCAGAATTCATCTTTACACAGATTACTTGTTGGCTTTACCTGTATTCAACCTAATGGATTTCTGAGCCTTTAATGGAACTATGTCGAATTGACGTAATCAATCGAATCCTAAAAGACTTTTAACGATTTGTCTTATGGCGCTACTATGACATGATTCCATAGCGGCCCTGAAATCCACATTGTCGGCGGACATACCTATGAGTAAGTGTTATCATTTATATACGAGTTCATGCGAATATGTTTTTACGAAATTTTGATATTCTTGAGTACCCACTAAAAAACAAATGGAAAATAAAATTTTATGTGAGTTATTGAACAAAACTTTACTGTTTTTTTAGTAGTAATTACAACAACTACCATTTAGCATTATATTCGTAAAGTTACTTCCACAGATGGCCCGAAGCAGTTGAATATGAGAGACATCACGCTCCAGTCCATTCGATTAACAGTAGCAGTAAAACGTAATATAACTCCCGCTGTATAATTGTTGGGCATAAAAGCCGAGCTAAGCCGAGGCTGTAGGTCCGTTAAGTTTATTATTAAGTCCCCGACATAGCACGACAACAAACGGGAAGGAAATAAGCAATTTATGCAAATTCTCAGATGCTTTTTTCTTCAGCACGCCTTTGTTGAATTAAAGTTTTAAGTTACTGAGTTTGTGGCGCGTTTATTTGATGGAAGAAATAAGGTCTTGGATGGATGCAATTGAGTTTATTATCGCCTGTTTCGAAAAATTTAAACTGTTAACTTGGTAATGCTGAACAAGAGATTGTGCCAGTTTATTAAATTCTAATGAATTTGCTTTTGAATTTTGTAAAAAATCTGGTAGCAGTACGACATTAATTTCCTTTTTGCTTCTTCCTAGTAGGTAGGTACTCTATTTTTCGTCTGGTTATCAAGTGATTTCTGGGTAGTTGATGTAATAATAACAGTTCATCCAAGAAGTGTTTTTAAGAATTTTAGACTTGTGCTATTAAAACTTGCGAATCAGGTAGTTTTAGTTTTAAACCGCATTCTGTTTAGAGCTAAAGAAAGCTACTGGTTGGGCGACTTTATAAAATAAAACCGCTGCAGCACTTACTTAACGAAAACATGGCCATGTTTAGCTAGTGAGAGATTTCCCTGGAGATTTTAGAGATATATAATAGTTAATACCCTACCTGAATAACTTTGATCACAGTAAAACGAAGAATTATACAAAACATGATATTAATAATTAAGGTAGTTGGGATCATCATTCTAAATAAGAAAAATGGTAGGTACTCCTGATATGACCCCAAAAATATGAATGGAATCATTCCGTTTTGTTGCCAGGTCCCGGATGCTGATGTGTTCACCGATAAAGGTAGCTCATTCGTCAGATATGTTATATATTTCTTGAATTTATCTAGTCTAGGTGTAAATGTATTTTTGTTTCTAATTTATATTTTATATACACAAATATAATTGTCTTTGTGTCTAAGGAGGTAATTTTGCTGACTGATTTAATTTAAGTTTAAAACTGTATTTTTTTTATTTTGTAATTGACATTTTAATTAGAATAGGTTAGTGATTTGGTATAGCCGTCTCAGTATATTGTTTGATTGTTTTTTTTATGTAATTCTTTGACATATAAATGTTTGGTGTATACTGTAAATTTATATGGGAATGAAATAAATAAATAAATCAAAAACATACTTGGGAACGTATCGGGAGTACAATTTTTTCTTATTAAGAATGATGATCCATTCAACGTGCATTTTTTTTCCTAACGCTGAAGAAAAGGTTAAAAGTGTGCTATTTTTTTAAACTCCCCAATTTTTCTTTACCATTTTTCTCAACCTGTCTTGAAAAACCACCTGTGTTTAGAAATAATAAATAATTACCTGTAGATTTTGAGGAATAATAACAAACTATTTCTCCACGAAATCCACAAACAATTATTGATCAATTAAGTAAGGAACTAAACCAGGAACCTTAAACTACGTTCCATTCGAGCACAATGCAAAATCACGTGTGCAACTTGGTTAATTAATTATTGATGTTTGCAAGCACCGTGAGCGCCGAGACGCGGGTCCCACTGCTGGGATTACAGGTACTTTCACAAATTCATTCTGTTGAGTTTATACGTCACGGTAACGATTCAGTGACGTAAAATTGTCAGGGAGGTAGGGAGATATGACATGTGCAGAGCATAATGATCTCCCTAAGGGAGAAAATTTACTCTGGTCAAAGTTTAAAACAAAAACACGACAATTAAATTGTTAGGGATGGTGACTTTATTTATTTTTGGAACTGCATCCTTTTTTTTTATTTGTTTTATTAATTACGTCATGTTTTCACGCTAAGTTCCATGACTCTTGGAGAGGCAATTGGCGGGGTCGCGAAAATGACGGTTTTTCAATATTTGGATAGATGTCGCTAGTGGTTACTCAGATACGATGGGGAATCATTTTGCTTCAAGGGATCATATTATACACATAACCCCTACGTAGAAAGGGGCAGCTGCTGGGGTTTTGTTTGTGTGTAGAGCAAAACAGGCGCAGGGGACCCGGCTTAATTTTTTGGTTTAATCCCTCTCGAGCTAAAAGCGGTTTTGGGGTACATGGTTGAACTTTTGTATTGAGAGAGATTGACTTCACTCACCCTACCCTACCTGTTAACACCATTTGACGAATGTGGCTCAAAAGCCGTAGCAACTCGACCAAACCGAATTTCAGCCAAACTGTCCGTCCGCAGAATACCCTGTGAAAACACCAACAAGCCGATATCAAGTCAAGCAAGGCGAGGTAAACAGAGAGCGGACTATGGGCAGGCTACCCAGTGTAAATGGGCCATGTAGGTATTTGTCGTTATTGCAGCTATTCCCATACCATGTCACCGAATATGTCACACTACGAGTCAATCGGAAATTGGCATCCGAGTATAGGTCATATCACACTGGTGATTTACGAACGTTTCCAGCAAGGGTGTTATTCTCTCAAAAGCAGCGGTCGGTCGGACGAACGAGCGCCATTTTTGAGAGAATCACACCCCAGGGGAGCAGTCAAAACGCTCACCTCGGGCGTAATGCTTTGCTAAGTACAAATGCGCCATAGTCAGCCGCAGCAACCGCCAGTGGTTGACTATGCCGAAAATATTTTTTTTATTTGCTTTACGTGCGCTCTACCAAGGTCCTAGGCATACCTAATGTGCGATACAAATAAAATAATACTTATCAAGACAGTAAAGATAGGACAATAGTACATTGTTGCCTAGGCGCGGAAAGTAAGGGTTTTCCTGACGAGGTGGTTAGCTGGCCGAGCAATAGCGAGAAACACATAATTACAAGTATTTTTAAAAACCTATGACAAATTCGGAGATAATGTTTGTTTGAAAACTACCGAGTATTAGTGAAGATAGTTTCACGAACAACGTACCGCCGCCGGCCCACACTGCACCCACAAGTTGGGTGTGCGGGATTTTTTTCACGTTCCTTTCGATTTTGTATGCAATAGAGAGCACTTTTAATAAACAATATGAGCATGGACGGAAAGTGTTTTCATATGTTTTTTTTACTCCTAGGAGTAAAATGAGGCACTTACCATCCTTGTGTTTCAATCGGAAAACCGTTATTTCCGAGCATGTTTGAGAAAAATAAATTGTTAATGCCAAGACCTATCCAATTCTGGGGGGTTATTATGACATGGGTTTGCAGTTCATTTTACGGCGAGCGTAAAGGACAGCGCTATAGAAGTTATATAACTCTGTCCTGTTCTCTCAGCGTAAACAGTTCTCTACTAACCTTACCATTAACTACTCAACTGTCTGGCAGCTCGTTGTAATTTCGCACAATCTAAACTTGGATGACACGTTGTGAGTTCATATTCTAGTCCGCTGGCTCGGGCGCAGAGCAGGAGCTGATAACACTTTAAATGCTATAAACTTTGACGTTTAATTTTTCACACACTAAAAAGAAGAATTAATAGTTTGTATTAACCAAAGAGTAAGCATATCATATCGTTACTACTTTAGAAGAAACTCGTATCGGATATTTCGAGATGTATGAGTTTGAACTCTTCAAATAAAACTTAAAATCGTAAGTCACGAATTATGAGATACGAGTTTTTTTCAAAGAATTGACGATATTCAAGTTTCTACGGAACCCAGTTTCCCGGTATACACTTCTAGGTATCGATTATGATCAATTGATATGAGAAAGTAGCTTTTAATTTACGTTTAACTTATTTTTCTTAAAGCAACTCTTAAGGCCTACAAACGAGGTAGGTTGCCAACGAAACTATACCGTCTTTGTGGGTCTCGAAAATGTTCGCATAAATAATCATAATGGGAACTCAATGTGTACAATTGGAATTTAGGTATCAGTATATAGGTATCACTCCCTAGTATAAAACAAAGTCGCTTCCCGCTGTCTGTCTGTCCCCAGGTATGCTTAGATCTTTAAAACTACGCAACGGATTTTGATTCGTTTTTAGGGTTCCGTAGTCAAACTAGGAACCCTTATAGTTTCGCCATGTCCGTCCGTCCGTCCGTCCGTCCCCAGTCTAGCTCAGAGACTCATAGTACTAGAAAGCTGTAATTTGGCATGAATGTACATATTAGTCACGCCAACAAAGTGGTAAAATAAAATTTTGAAAAATATTTTTTTTTAATGCACCTCCCCTACACGTAACGTGGGGATGTCTTTTTTTTTTCTTGCCTACCCCATAGTGTGGGGTGTCGTTGGATAGGTCTTTCAAAAATATTGCGGGTTTATGAAAACAATTTTTCGATTAAGGGATCCGTTTATGAAATATTAAGCTTTAAAGCGCTATTTTTTGTTAGAGTCAAGTGTCCCCCCCCCCCCCTCCTACAGCCAAAACTACAAGTACTAAAAATCTGAAAAAAATCTTCAACGAAAGTGCATATAACGAATTTTAAAGGAAAACTATCACGGCTAAGTAGACATGATTAGTTCCTGAGATACAGGCGATTAACGGGTTTATACCTACTAAAAATCATCTAAGACAGCGCCAAATAACTTTAAATAGAAAATTGTTTCATACATGTTGATTTTTGAGATAGTTTTTTGTGTTTGTCGTTACGGCATCGGAACCCTACACTGAGCATGGTCCGACATGCTCTTGCCCGGTTTATTTTAAATAGATAGAGCGATTCAAGAGGAAGGTTTTATATAAAAAAAACTGTTTTATGAACGGGTGTTATAGAGAACTCAAATAAATCGAAGCGAAGCGAGGGCGGGTCGCTAGTATTCCTATATATTTATAGGTCGTGTAACTACAAAACCTGTACAAATAATTTTACAAAAAACAAAATTAAAACGTGATACATATAAATGTGCAAACGGAATCAATTTATAAAGGTATTATTTAGGCACTATTACTACGAGGCGGCGAGGGTCCAAATTACCCTTGGGAAATACAAAGAAAACAATTTCAATTTAAACAGGTACGGATCATTAATTACGTGTTTGACAGGGCTGGCTTACTGTAGCGGCAGAAGTTTTTAAGCGACATAATGCCGACATCTATCATGAAATGAGTAATTGTTCTTCTAAGCGATTTCAAGAACAGGTTTGAATTATTTCCAAGTGTTACTTAGTGACAGAACGCTAGTCATTTATAAATGAAGTGTAGGTAAATCAAAGGCAGAAGAAGAGGGTCTAGCTGCCAACGGCTAGTGGAACTAAGGGGCGACACCCGCAGACTCTAATTCAATTTGACGGTGTGTGGTCTAAAAATTGTCTTGGATTCGCATAATATTATTTCAATATTTTTGTTGATGAAGTTGTAACGCGTACTTATTTAACTAGTTAAAGATGAAGACAACTGTACAACAATAGCAACAGCAATATTATCATCGTGTATGTTACAAATGTTTGGTTGTTTTCTTTTTTAAATAGCGTTCCGCCCTCATTTCTTACTCACTTCTATATTAGTCAGGGGTAATGAAGCAACATATACGCGAAAATTTTTTTAAAATGTGTTATGTAGTTCGAAGCATACAAATACAAACATTTTACAGCTTTATAATATTAGTATATGTATAGAGTATAGACAAAGTACCTTTGATAAAATGTTCTTCTTTTTTCGAACGATACTTATATAGTATTCCATCAGCTAGAGATTCTGTTTCTCAAACGCATTCTTTTGGCAGAAAATTTGATTTGACGAACGCAATTTCCTCTGAACCACCTGCGAAAGCTGTGCTATTTGTACGTTTGCGACAATAGTATTTTGTCGGATGATTTTTCAGCCAGCTGACTATTGATAAGCTAACTGAGAAATTAAGATAAAAAAAAACCTCGCCAAGATATAGTATTAGCCATGTGGTTACGCTCCGGGCATATTCCTACAATTTCGCGTCTCCCAATTTTACAGAATGTAATGTGAATGTACCACATTTTGATGGAGTGCGTCCGAAACGAGCCCTAGGGCAACGCAACCATAGGGGGTTGTAATTATTGTTTATCTCATCCATTGTCTTATGTCGCCAAACAAATATATAAACTGGCTGCAGTACGTTTAAGTAGAAGATTAAATACTTTCTGTAAAAAAAAATAGAGAAGCATGGTCACTATAGTGGCCAAACTCTAAATAAAGACTTAAAATTAACTACTCAACTCAGCCTTGTTTAAGTATGGAAAGCGTGGTTACCCTACATTAGACACCGAACTGTCATACCCGTGACTCGATGTTATCAATCTAATTAAATGCATTAATACAAAAAAATGGGATAATTTTCAACAAAAAAATACATTTAATTAAATTAGCAGCATAAGACTTAGAAATAGATTAACACCCGTATTCACAAACAATACTTAAGGGATCCTTCACTGAGTAAACGCACTGCGTTCAATACAGCTTTGTGATTGGTCCTGTTTGACTGACCTTTTGTTTCTGACACGATTTGAACCACCCTGTGCGTTCGTAAGCACTGTAAGACCTCATAGTGACGTTTGTGAATACGGGTGTAAATTAGGAAGGTGTGTGTAAAACATTGATTTTGTATCAATTTGAAGCCACCCATTATAATGTACGCAAGCTGAAACCACTTAAGTAAATTCGTCCGTCAGCTTGTAGCTTGCGCCGACACGGCCTGGATGAAATATGTATCGTACTCGGACGTGAGAGCCAGAATCACCCCGAATATTGGGTCTCGCAACCAGCAACATATATCATGTGCATTATTTATGTGTAGCCAGTTCGCAGCCGCTGCTAACTGCTCTAATGCTGCATGGTTCAAACGTTTAAATTATAATTGTACCTAATTCATTTCAATCATTTCACGAGGTAATATCGAGCTTGGTTGGCATTCTCTCAACGGAAGGTCATGATTTCTAGTTAGCAAGTTTTTTTGGGATTTCTCTTTTTTTCTTTCAGTGCCTAAAGGACGCCAATGGGACCATAATACATTAGTCCGCTGTCCGTCCGTCCATCTGTCCGACTGTCTCATCTCATGAGCATGATTTTATAGATGAACCTAACCTGAAGTACAGTCAACCAATTCGATTCCTAGGAGACTATGGACTTTGTCAACGTGACGTTATAAACCAAATCGTACGAAGTCTCTTGCGTTTTGGATGACAACGTCACTTTAACATAGTCCAAAGTGGCCTAGAAATCAAATTGGTTGACTGTAACTAAAGTTACAAACTATCAATGTCAACAAACATACCATAATTACTAAGTGAGAGCTAATTACTTACTGCATACCAATCATATCACAAGTCTCCCCAATCAGGCTGATTAATAGCCCTGTTTGGCTCGACCCACTGACGATTGTTACCAATTACACGATCCATGCGCGTTTCGCAAAGGCGTAGATACAAAGACAGAATATAATTATGACTCTAATTACAAATGCATGCTCGATTTGACCCGCGGGTATTTTCGGATGAACAACAATTAGTAATAATAAATATCATATGCAATAATTACTCCTATTACTTGTAACTTCATAACTTCATGGATACCAAAAATAAAAATTACGTATTCGGAAAAACATTACAACATTGTTCTTATACCTAAAAATGGGCTGTACCTTCTTGACCATACTTGATATAGAGTAAAGAGTTTACCGGGTGTCCTTCGGAAGCCGTAACAACGTTTGTCCTAACACATCGTTAGTCCGATTTTCATTTGCCCTAAACTTGTTTTCAGATGAGTCAAGCCACTTTTCGGTTTGGTTAGGTTAGGGTTGTGTTAAAACAATACTAAAACTTTTAAATATAAGCGGAAATGGCTTTAGGATAAACGAAAATTAGGACAAATAACGATTAGGGACTCCTTTGTGTGGTTCCCCAATGCAACGGACATTATGAAGTTGAATGATTAGGAATTCAGAACGTTAGGAACAGATTAGTTATGAGTAGTGATTATTAGGATGTACATTTTTAGGAACAACATATTCGGACTTCCGATAGTCGACATTGAAAAATCAGTTCAACTTTGGCGCACCCTGGAATCCCTAATCGTTAATCGTATCAATCAAATCAAACAAAATTACGATAAACCAAACGTTGTCTACATAATACCTCTACTTTCCTCACGCAATGATACGTGTGTTGTTTTTGCTGTGGTCAATCCTCAACATAATAGCACAAACAAACATTTCAATGATACGTAATTTTTTCGTATCGATTACTATTCGAAAACATGTACTTTATGGAATCTGTCACAAACTCCTGAAACATACAGCATTTTAATCGAGTTCGGACTCGGATCGGTTCTTGCATTCGCAACTGACAGTACATCTGTCACTCGTTTTTCATCCAAAAAACGAAGATTGTCGAACTACATTAAGAAAATAGAAGTACTGTATGTCATTCTTCCACACACTCTCCATACAATATTTTACGTTTACTTCACCTTAACTACTCTATCACGATACAAAAGTTCACGTCAATGTGACCGTGCTAGGAAATATTAAATAGTTATAAATACGGACAAGGGGCGCTAATTCCAATTGCCGCATAAATTTTCTCGATGACGTTTCGTCAACCTTACATACTCGATTGAAAAAAAGTTAATTTTCGAGGCACAGTATAAAAATACAATGTTCTAAACAACTTTAAATTATTCAAATACTGTAGGTATACCGTAAGGGTAACCCTCGAGCGACTTTGACTACATTTTTCCAACAGCACCCACCGTGCGCAATTTCATATTTAATAAAGGTGCCCTCAAACACCCCTTAAAACATTTTTATCACTGAAGCAGCTTCTAATGGCCACGGTCCAGAAGTTTGTACCGTTCTCTTGAAAATATTCTCAGCTGGTACTATTTTTAATAAGAAACTTGGAAAACTAAATAAATCGTGGACGTAGAAAATTACGCAAGCGGACCGCAAAGATACGGCCATATTTCAGACTGACAAAAAAATAATGAGCTTAACTTGCCCGCTTTATGAAGTGGTCGGATTCAGCGAAAAATATAAATACAACCTCAAATTTATGCACTTATCAAGTGAGTGTGTATAACGCTACATGAGCGTTTGCTTAAATTTAGGAAAGTATTACTGTTGGAATGTGAACGCAACTTAACACTATTAAAAATATTAACTGTACTATCTCTATGGTCGCTTCACCAATTATTTTTTTATTCGGTCACTATAACTATCCCGCCGCGTCATTTATGTTGTTAATAACTTATTAAACTTCTTTTTCTATGCTTCAGTGTATAATTTAATACCATCAGGTTATGGGCCCGGTTTTCTGATTTGAGATGTTCAATGAAATCTGAGAACAGTGTGTTCTCAGTATAATGTCTATATACGATTTCAAAAATACAATCTCAAGACTGAAATCTTAAGACTGCAAATGCGTTGCAAAACCTGAGGACTGTTGCCTCGACCTGTTGTTATTCATTTTATGTCCAATTTTAAACTAATGTATCTACATCTAGGCTATAGTACTAAGCATATAGGAAGTCAATCCGACACATTACTCAACCATGAAGTTTCTAAATGTTTAAATCTTGATAGTAACAAAACAATTCTAAACTTATTTGTTGCGTGTGAAGGAATAGTAAAAAGAGCATTTTCACCAAAGCAACTCACAAAGGCAGGTTTTGCTGTTTAAACACAGTGGGCAAAATTCGATTTTACTGCAAGCGAATGACAGTGAGCAAAACTCGATTTTGCTGTGAGCGTCAGACAAACTTTTTAATAAAAATAAATGAATGCCGAAAACAGTAACGTGCTATGTCAATATGGGTTTAAATAAACACGTGGTTTAATTTTTACCGTGTTGTACTTTCTAAGGTTCCGTACCTAAAGGGTAAAGACGGTACCCTATTACTAAGACTCCACTGGCCGTCGTCCGTCTGTCTGTCTGTCCGTCCGTCACCAGGCTGTATCTCATAAACTGTGATAACTAGACAGTTGGAATTTATACAGATGATGTATTTCTGTTGCCGCTATGACAACAAATACTTAAAATAAAATAAAATAAATATTTAATGTCCCATACAATAGACGAGTTTTTTTTTAAATGATACGGAACCCTCCGTGCGCGAGTCCGATTCACAATTGGCTGCTTATTTTTTTACCTTTAGGTTACGTTCTTGTTGTTGAGGTGATTGTCATATGTGCAACACGAGACCAAAGTTATTTGCATCTCATGTCTTGAAACAGTCGCAGTAAAAACCAAGTTTGCCCTCTTGTTGCAAAAAGTATAATTTTTACTGCTGTTGACATTACTTATCAATATGCAGAAAAATCATAGTTGTGCAATGTGTCAGGGTGTTGCACTGGGAGCCAAGACGAGGGAGGAAAGGAAAGTGGTGATCCGTATTAAAATTATATTAAAATAACGTAGTTTACGTAACATTAATAAACAGAGCTCAGAAAGGATAAGCTATTCTTGTATCATTAATGACATGTGTAGATAATTTTAATATTAATATGGATACACCCTGAAAACAAATATTAATACAAATCAAAACGAATCATTATGATTAAACTAATTCGAATCCATCAAAAATTTTAGTTATGTTGTTTTTGTAAACATTCATGCAATTGAGAAAGTATGAGACTTGTTTGAATTATATACTTCTAAGGTAAAAAACTTCAAAGTCACGTCCGTGTGGATATAATTATCTTAAGAGGTTTGCTCTAATATTAGTTAAAACTGTCTTCGCACTTGAGTGGACTGCAACAGAGCTGTGCAAAATCGATCATGTGCATTCCGTAAATTCTAATTCACTTGTGTTCGTTTTAATAGCGACGTAAACGTCGTTGCAGAAAGGCAGCCTAAATAAAATCATTTTATTAATAGTTAAATTACGCATGCGGAAAATACCATTAAATGACAAGGTATGTCCATGTTATGCAAACTCTCAAAACAGCTTACACTTTTAGAGCTCTGGTAATGAACCTATATCTGTGTTTGACCTTTAAATAACATGAGTCAAGTAATATCACACCCACCAATTAATGCGTTTAAAAACATTATGTAACTTAAATTTGGAATAACTACTCATTTAAAGCTAAAGCGAACTATATCCTTAACTTTAACGATTTCATGCAACTCTGCATCAGTCCCGAGACGTTGCCGCAATGCCGTCAGAGTGTTGGGAATCTGCGGACGTAGGTTAGTACAAGCGTTTGAACAGTTCATACACTGCCAGCTTTTATACACTTTTTGTAGGTGCCGTACTCGAAGGAAGTCCAACGGAACCCTAATAATATACCTACGCTGTCCGTCCGTCCGTACTAACCTTAAACTGCAATAGATAATAGTTGGGGGGTTGTTTATTTTAAATCACAATATGTGTTATTGCGAAATTAAATACGGCGTCTCCATAAAAGTAACGTTTTTTTTCAACGTATGTTTATTTTCGCTGCATCGTAAAAACGTTAAAATGTACAATCATCTGTATGATTTCATGACAAACCCAGAAGGAAAAAAACAAATACATTTTTTTTTGTTACGTCCGTGTTGATTCCGTGTGTACCTACGGTATAAAAATTACATTTTATCAATCTTTGAATAGTTTGTAACTCTGATCACAAAACACTTTAATTTATTTCTCCGTGTTAACATTATAATAAGAGCCTAAGGAAACAAAACCGTCTTCACAGATACTATAATGAAATGTTTAAGGTTTAACTGGCCCAGCTTGTTTCTTGCGTAATAATATATGTACATTGTTTACATTATGGTAGCAATATAATTACGATACATAATCAAGCTGAACTAAGACGAGTTGTAATAGAGCCCCTAACCGTATCACATCGAAAACGGCCTACTAATCGCCTAATCATTCAAATTAGCACCTAATCCCCGACGGAAACACGAAACGAAATCTCCGTGCAAGAAGTGTGTCCATCACTCACGTCTGGACAGGAGTGAGGACACGCCATTCATCACGGACAGAACTAACTTTAGACGGCATGACCTGAGGACCCTTACCATGAGCATGCATGAGCTTTCAGCGTCAATTAATCCGAACCAATACGACTTGGAGGCCTTCAAAAACCGAGTCTACTCTTCTCTCAAAGGCTGGCAGTGCACCTGCGATTCCTCTGGTGTTGCGGGTGTTTATGGGTCGCGATGATCACTTACCATCAGGTTACTTGTCTACCTCTTTTTTCAAATAAAAAAAATATTACTGTTCTCGAATGCTCTGTCACTCGCAGACCTTGTTTTGTTATACAGTGCGAGGAACAGAGCATTCGACTCGCTTGCGAGTACAGTAATTGTAACTCATGGTAAGGGTACTGGACTCTCGCGAGTGCTCCTCCACGGCGTTACTTTGCTTTACTTTTGACTGATTTGATGTCAGATTAGTTGAGCTAAGTATATAGTGATAATGCCATGTTATAAAATGTCTTGTGTGTTGGTATCACGTCTCTATGATGTCAATTCCTGTTTAAAAAAAGCTTTATGAAATAAAGTATTTCTAGCGTCATTACATACATGTGAATAGATCAGTCTACTACGTACAGATCTTAAATGTTTGGGTGCGTTGAAAAACAAATGTTATTCAGGTGCAAGAATGTGTTGGTATAGAAAGATTTGAATGTACTTGTCATGGTCACTAAAATCAACAATTCATACAAAAACAACACAATTCTATTGTAAACGGTGAAGGACGTTGAATAGAAAATGGAAATAGAAAAGTCTTTATTTGTTTATGCTTATACTATCACATCCATGGCTGAGGTCTCCTTGAAGTAAAGATATAACTGTGCCAGGAGACCCCGCTCTTTCTTAGAATTATGTTATATGTGTTTATTATTGTCGGGTTCATATATTCAAACCGCGGATAGATAGGCTTACCTAGGGTTAAAATCTGACATTTGCTCATACAAAATGTGTCAAATTTTAATCCGAAAGAATCCATAAAACAGTAAATTAAGAACAACTAGAAAATAGTAAAAAAATAAACGAAAGTAAACAATTATAGTATTCTAAGAATAACAATTCAATTTAATTATTAAAATCGCACCAAGGTAATCCCGCTAAGGTCATCCATTTGTTTTACTTTGAACTGTTTAACCGCAGACAATAAGATCAAACCTACAAAATACAACAGTGTTGTAAAAGAAGTAGTCACCGAAGTTATACAAAATTTAGCATTGTCAATTCACCGATATTTACGCGCCAGTACTGCCGAATTTCTCCAAAATCTCCAAAAACCGCAGCATAAGTCTTCACCCCAGTATTGCCGGTTCGCTTGCCCTGTCGCATGTCGCATGGTGATAATTAGTAAACGTCGCGTTCGACGCGTCGATGCCGCTTGCACCAGATTTGCCGCCACTCAGCCGTGAAAGAGATAACAGCGTTAACTTGTGGACGCGCTGACGTTTTCGTTACGCGTGTTTTTGCCGCTGCAAAAGAAAACTGCTTCAATTTCGTAAGATTATGGTGAAGCTACATATCGCGCCTTTAATCCAACAGTGACACTAAATTACAAAAATACTATTTCAATAGTGATATTATTGCAGATTAGAGGATGTAAGTAAGTTGCTATTGATGTTGTAGCGTGTAAACACATAGTATTATTTTTCAAACATGATACCTTATCCGCATGGTTTTGGTTGTATCTTAAAAACCCTACGATCTTTAGCAATTATTTTTGATTCAATAGTTGAGTACTTATAACTTTTGTATTCTGGTAAACCATTGTGTTTATAAGTGTTGTGGTTATGAAAAAAATATTGACACTGCAATCAAGGCGCACGCAAACTATCTCCATCTCACGTTCTTTGCGCGGAAGCACGTAAAGCCATCGCTTTTGATTCTTTGATATCTGGCCTGGCCTGGTTTAAAGTTTAAGTCGATTCTCATCCGTCAAATTCCAGTAACGACACCTGCAATGTGCTTCTGCTAATCGATATCGATGTTGCTATAATTGGGTCAATGCGGGATGATCCTTGCGATAACCGTATTTCGTAATTTCAAACGGATAGATTCTACACTCGTAAGCAGGGCACACGAAAAGAGTTGATTCATTGAGTATTTTTTCTATCCATAAAAGTATGTTTATCGTTAATTAGTGACTTTAGTACAAGCCTCGTTTGGGACTAGGTCAATCTGTGTGAGATTTTCCGCTGTTATTATTGATTATTACGTAAATTAGTGAACGTAGTCGCATGTTTTTGTATCGACCAAGAGTTTACGAAAAATCAAAGAAACAAAGTCTTACTTATTCATGTTTATAAATATGGGCTGATACAGGAGTCACCCTAGATTTACCCATTTAGATCGGACAATATCAGATTTGCGTCCACTCAGCTAAGGAATGGATAACAGTGTTTACGTGATGATGTGTAGTAGTTTTTTTCAGGCGTTTTTCAAAGCTGGAAAAATCATAGTTGTTTCATCTTTATCTCAACCGAAGCACGGTTAGTGCTGGTCACAGACCTTTCTTAAATATCTCCGCCAACATCAGTCCTGTACTGCTCATATTCAGTAGTATACCGCGTCTCATATCAGATCGTGTGTCTGCAAACACGGTTTTCGGTACGTTTCACAGTTCACTATTCCAGAACATAAGAAATAAGAATTGAATAAGATGAAATTTCAGTCCCGTGTGGTTGCCGGGTTACAATAGTGCCACTTTACGTATGTCTTCCCGTGGATGTCGTAAGAAGCGACTAAGGGAATAAAGGCTTGAAGTACTGTTAGGCGATGGGCTTGCACCCTGTCACTAAATACACTAGTAATCTATCTAATCCAATATTATCCTAATTGTGGAAACTGTGGTTACAGAATTATCTTTTTTTTTTAGGGTTGTTGGTAATTCTGTAACTCTGCCTATCCTACTCTGGAAATGAAGGCGTGAGTTTATGTTTATGTGAAATTTCGTGGGTACAAAATAATAATCACTTTATGATTCATATAAATGGAGCGGTAATCAAAAACCGCTGCGACCATAAAGCACAGTGCGATGGCCGCCGTTGCGATCCTAATAATGAAACATTTCCAACAATTTTCCGTAACAATAGTAGGTAGTTGGAAGACGATAATTCTCTAAAGGAAATAATTCCTTGGTCCCGTGCCAGAGTTAACTGACTGTAAAGGAAAAATTCCGCGGCTAAGCATTTATTTTTTATTAACTTTTCAACGCTTTACGTTACAAAATTCTTGAATTAGAGAACAGCTATTACAAGCATGAATTCGCCTTACTTGTTATTATGAAAGCTAGCTTAAAATGTGCAAATTCGCGTGAAATTCACGTTAAAATGTGAAACCCAATTTCGCATAACAACATTTAATTTAGCAGTTGGTAGTCTCGGAGGGTTTTCGCGCCGTGCCCATTCAGATTGGAGAAAAAAGGGTACGCGAATTATGTATGGCGATGACAGGCCGGAATTCCGGATGTAAAGCACAACATCTTGCGGGTGGTAGGACCTTGTGCAGGGTCCGTCCGGATCGCTACCACCGTCTTATCCATTAACCTACCGCCAAACAGCAGTGTTCGCATTGTTTTGTTCCGGTTTGGGGATAAGACAGCCGGTGAAATGACTAGCATAGAGGCATTCCATCTTAGTCCTCAGGGTTGGCAACGCATTTGCAGTCTTAGGATTGCTCTGCAGTCTTGTGAATGCGAATGTCTATGGGTCACAGTTTCCACTTACCATCAGGTGGCCTGTGTGCTCGTTTGTCATCTCTACGCCATAAAAAAAAAAAAAAAAAAAAACACCGCTCAAACAAATTTCTCTTAGACCGGTTCGAATATTACTCCAACAATAAAAAATTGGATCTGAAAATGGCCATACTCTCCAATGCAGAGGGTTTCTAAACATTGAATTCGTCGCTTAAACACAGCATCTAATATTTACATAGAACTTGATGACGACTCGACGTCAAGCGCAGCCTGAGTGAGGCAAGAGTTTAAGATTTGAGTAAATCTCTAAAGTTTTATTTGTAACAAAACGAGTTAGTTCAATGTTTTCTTTATAAGAAAATTACTTTTGAGTAATGCCAAATGTCAAAATTGACGTCAGCTGAAATACCTACGGAACTCAATCAAAATGGGGTTGTCCCCAAAATATTACATTAAGTCGTTACAAAGACAAAGTTTTGTTCATTAATTCATATTCCAGAAGACTAAGCGAAATGTTGAAAACATCTGTAATTAAATCATTTCGGTCGTGACTGCGTACTTGTCAGTATTAATGTTTCATTCAAATCTAAAGAAACAATTCGAAAGGGAAAAAAAACAAAAGTTAAAATCTCATTTGTCACATCAGTCCAGGGAAACATTTTTGAAGTTGAAATATGATTTTTATTCGTTACTTTAAGTAATAAATAAAAGGTTTCAGCGAGTTTCGGACGTGATCCCTGAAAAATGATTTTCGGACGTCTTGAGGGTTTGATTTGCCTTTACCTATTTCCAGGCCAACAAGGAAGTATCCATGTCTTAACTATTTAAGATAGTTAACTTCTAGTTAGTTGTAAAATGGATGTTGTGGTTTAATCAATAACAAGCACACTCTTATTACATATTCAAAATTTAGTTAAATGCTCAGTATAATTGTCATATTCTTTATCATACTTAGTAATGATTATTTGATCAAAAAGAGCTTAAGTCGATTTTTTGATTAGTAGTTAATCAGTAATTTTGGCTAAAAATCGTAACCAATTGTTAAATTTGAAGCAAATGTGTCGCAATTCCACATTTTAATAGTTCAGTTAAAAAAATCGATCTACACTAATTTTGAATTAGAGCGTCAGTGGTGTAGTAGAGGAGTCCACTCGCAAGGTACCAAGTTCGAACCCCGTGGTCACCAAGTTACCAATGAGTTTTTCTAACTTAAGTACGTTGCCCGATGCTCTTACGGTCTAAGATAAAACCAAATGATATACTCATTTTAAACTTACGCGTAGTTAAAATTCAGAAAAAAAACTCGAACTTTTTTTAATATCCCCGTTTACCGTACCTTGATCTGCAATGTAGTACAGATCGAGGGTACTACATGACTTTCAAATAGTTTATTCGTATTATAATAGTCTCCCTTTGTCAGTAACTAAGAAGATTTATTGGTTTAATATTGTGAAAAGTGTTTTAAAACAATCGTTCTTAGTCTTGGGTCTATTCTCGGCAAATCACAGCGTACAAAGTAAGTTACCGCGCTAACTCGGATATCCGATACTTATCGGGCTATGCAATACGTGTACAGCACTTACGGGTGTTCACTGGCGCTGTAGTTTCGCATGCTCGGTTTAATCGTGGATGCTTTAAGTTATTACAGTACATTCAAGTTTTTGTGGTACAAGAAAACATAGATAAAGTCTGTTCATTCTTACTTGTCTTATAGAGTAAACAACTTTCTAACCTCAAAATTAACCTTTTTGGCTAAAACAACTTTTTAGTGGTAAATAAAGTAAACTGAGTAAACATTTTGGACATTACTTGGCCAATGCATTATCTATGATTGCTTTTTTTTTTTAGCTGAGTGAGGTAAAAACAATTTGCTTGATAGAAAAGAAAAACGATAGTAGCGTTTGCATCGTGGGTACGGCTCCAGGGGACAATGTCACACAAGTTGACTTAGTGTCAAACTAAGCTCTAGCTTTTTACAATAGGTACTAAACAACAATAAGCATACTTATATCACAAAAATACATAGAAAACGTCCAATACTCGGGAACAAATACACGCGGTCATCACACAAATATTTGCTCATACCGGCAATCGAATCCAGGACTGCTAGCTTCGGTAGGTAGGGAACTACCAACTAGGCCAAACGCTTCATCGTCTCTAGTAAATATGATAATTAATAATGATACTAATCATTACCTTCTTAGTTAAGCTAATCAAAGCTACCTAAAACAACAAACCAATAAACTAAGCGATATTTTTTACATAAAAGTTAAAAATACAACCTCTGAATGGTGGGAGTAAATGTATTAACTAGGAGCCCTTTCACGCACCCTTCACATCCGTATCCGGTTGTACACGCCTGTCTGCCCCGGATAACGAGGCAACACCGGGCTCAATACCTTCAGGGATACCGTTATAGCTGCATCTCGGTGCATTAAACGACAAATTGTAAGCCGGTTTTTTACTTTTCATTCTCTTTTAATTTATGTACCTAAGCGGGCTAAAACTGCTTTTATGCATTTGTGCATAAACATATTTAAATTATCTGATATTTAGAACAAGGTGCTATACAGTGTGTTACCGGCATGCGGGCATTTATTAAAACTGCCGATAATACGTTACTTTAGCAATTGTTTGCAAATATTTTCAATTAAAAAATAATTAATATAACTTCACAATTAATTTTCTTACATACTGTCCATTTTTAACGTAGTGCATGTGCTGCGTTTTCATCGTTATCAGTATCGCTGTTGCTTGGTACAAGACATGTCGTGGTACGGGGGCAGATCATAATAATCAAAGTATCCGTCGACTGTCATTTACACTTGTCAAATTGCTGTGCTTTACATTGCTGGCAATTAACATTTTGTTAGAAAGTTAACAAAGCCTGAAAAGTTGTTTATTAATTAAATTAATGTCATAGTTACGTTACAGATATACGTTATTTTAACCTACTTTAAAAAAAGCCAGGGTGCTGGTAACACACTGTATAAATCAATTAGTTATCAAACCTAGTTTATCCTCGGATACAATAGCTCGTTTTATGCTCTTGTTGTACAATGTGCTATTTTTTACACCAGTACGAATAGCGACGATAAGTCACATGATATCCAAAATGCTCTTGGTTTGACCGATCAATAAATGAGTAGGTAGAAGCAACATGATCATCAGCTTGGCTGTTCATAAGACACACAGTAAGTAAATGGCGTAGCAAGGCAACGAAAATAATATTTGACGTTTGATAAACAATAAAATAAACCTAGTTAATATTTCTGTCTTCTTGTTCATTCTAAACGTGTACGTTTCTAACTTGAATAATCACGTCGATATAATATAATATAAGTCATAAATCCTCAATTAAACAAAACCATAAAATAAAAACAAATACTTGCTTATTTGCCGCCGAACTAAGATGGAAGATCAAATGTTTTAAAACCAGTCTCATTTTTCACTGGCCTGAATTTACACACAGAAACGGGATATAATGACTTTTGTTAACCAATCTCTGTTGTTTTCATACAACTTGAACTCGATTAGGAGTTCCAGGCACTGAATTAGTTAACCAGTACCCTTACCATGAGTTACAATTACAGTACTCGCTAGCGAGTCGAATGCTCTGTCCCTCGCACTCTATAAGAATACTACGAGGTTTGCGAGGAACGAGTACGTTAATTGTAACTCATGGTTAGGGTACTGTAATAACAACGTCGCGTAGATTAAGGCCAATCAGGGTGAGGTAATTAGATGTTTGAAGTACAAATTATGCTGAGAATTTGGTGATGATTATGTTAACGACATCATTAACAACCTCTTCAATATCATCACTACATAGTATAAAACAAAGTCGCTTTCCGCTGTCTGTCCCTATGTATGCTTAGATCTTTAAAACTACGCAACGGATTTTGATGCGGTTTTTATTAATAGATAGAGTGTTTCAAGAGGAAGGTTTTTATGTATAATAAATTCTGTTTCATGTACGGGTGTTACAGAAAACTCACATAAGCCGAAGCGAAGCGAGGGCGGGTCGCTAGTAATATTATAATGCATTAACTAGCATATTAAGGACTAGACTTTACACATCAACGTCTTGACACACTGAATTATCAAAAACTTTTTATAAATAAATATTAGGGGGACAATGTCACACCAATTGACCTAGTCCCAAACTAAGCTTTAGGCTTGTACTATGGGTACTAGGCAACGATATACGAGGGCTGCTACTTATGTAACCGGAATAGAAAAAATAAACAAACGTACATGGCTAAATATGGTTTTATTGTTTTTCGAAGTATTCTCCGTGATAATCGATGCACTTTTGCATACGTTGAAACCAATTTATAAAGCACTTTTTCCACTCTGACTGAGGTATCTCCAAAACGTGCTGTCTGAACGCGTCGACGGCATCTTCACGGGTCGAAAATCGTTGACCACGTAATTTATTCTTTACATTTGGAAATAAATAGAAATCATTGGGTGCCAAATCAGGGCTGTAAGGTGGATGACCCGTTAATTCTATATTTTGACCTTCCAAAAATCGAGTCGTTTTACGTGATGTATGACAGCTGGCGTTATCATGGTGCAGAATGATTCTCCGTCGCTGGTTGTTTTTCCGTATTTTTTCAAATACTTCCGGCAAACAAATGGTCGTGTACCACTCCGAATTAACCGTTTTACGATTCTCTAGGGGCACTGTAGCCACATGGCCATTAATACCAAAAAAGCAGGCCACCATTTGCTTCAAGGTGCTTTTTGCACGAGTTACTTTCGTAGGGTTCGGCTCATTTTGAAACACCCACACCGTTGATTGTTGTTTAGTTTCGGGATCATACGCATAGATCCAGGATTCGTCACCTGTGTAGATATTATAAACAGCTTTTGAGTCACCACGGTTATATTTTTTCAACATTTCCTTGCACCATTCGACGCGAGCCTCTTTTTGATCCTTAGTTAAGTTGTGCGGGATCCAACGCGAACAAATTTTTTTCACAGCTAAGTGTTCATGTAATATCTTATTAATGCTCGTCATACATATGCCTATAGTCGCCTCTATCTCGCGATACGTAACATGACGGTCATGCATTATAAGTTTTCGCACAGCTTCAATATTTTGTGGTACAACGACCGATTTCGGGCGACCATCCTTAACTTCGTCCCTGAGCATACTACGTCCACGATTGAACTCACTAAACCAGTGATACACAGTAGTTTTGGATGGAGCTTCATCACCAAAAGTCGAAGTTAGTTGATCTATGCACTGTTGTTGCGTTAAACCACGCCGAAAATCGTAATAAATCATAGCACGAATATTTTCACGAGTGAGTTCCATTCTTGCAGCGAGATTAAAATTTAAACCCGCCAAAAACAAAAGACTAGCGTACATAAGAAAAAAAATATATAGCGGCCAGTATTAAAAAAAGTTCAAATTTTACCATGGAGGTCAGATATAGCGTTTAAAAATGTTGGAATCCTGGATTCCGGTTACCTAAGTAGCAGACCTCGTATATACTTATATAGTGAAGTATATACATAGAAAACATCCGAGCAAATATTCGAGCTCATCACACAAATATCTTCCCTTTCCGGGATTTGAACCCAGGACCGCTAGCTTCGTAGGCAGGGTCACTACCAACTGGGCCAGAGCGTGTCGTCAATTTTTAACGAAGATGACTTATGTACTGATAACGATTGGCTTCATAAGAAAGCTCAATGTAAATGGCTTTGCTCGAAATTGCTCTCCGTGATCGCATCAGAAATGAGGAGAGCCGCACGAGAACCAATGTCGCCGACATAGTGCTAATTGGGATTATTCATATTTTTACAATGACTCCAATTCGAGAACCATTTCGAGGAATAAAGTTTTAAAGCCATTCTGCATTATTAATTTTATCAAATATTTATGGGTAATTTGGGTGTTTGTTCCATTCCGAATCACTTTCGTGGTCACAATTTTGTAGAACTGGCCGCAGATTTCGATTCAGTTTCTGGTTAGGTATCTAAGTTTACCGCACATCTAACAAATATCCAAAATCGGCATCAAAATATAAGCCCAATTCTTCAAAAATATGTCTACATAAGTGAGGCGGTTGAAATGCTCGAATAATTGCCCTTATATATTTCGTTTTTTTATTTTCGTTTTCAGCTTGATGCCTTCCTAGGTGTATCTTATGGATTAGGCGAGAACCGCTTGAAATAGTATGTTTTAATACACTATTACAATCACTTTTTATCATTAGATATCATTTAATTGTTGTAATTTATTAGAAAGTGCCAACCTAAATTTTAAAAAATCATGTCATACATTTAATGTCTGCTAAATAAATAAAGATATTAAAACAATACGATTGGATCAAATACAGAATTAATTAAATTGTTTTTTTAAAGTTACGTATTCTTTCGAATTAGAATGTAAAAACCGATACTTATTTTATTTTGGTCTATCCCAATTGCTAGACTTAAGTGGCAGTGGGCGGGGCACGTCACTCGCAGAACAGATGGCCGATGGGTAGAGGGGCGTCTGCGTAACGGAAGACAGCGATAGAACTTCAACAAGGTGGACCGACAACTTGAGTAAGATTTCGGGAAACCGGGGGATGCAAACGGCGCAATAATGCAGTACAAAACTGTGTACGCTTACACCTTTTTGTTAAACAGTCAAATATTGTAAAGTAAGATAAAATATTTTACCAAAATAACTACATACTCAAAATGCATTTTTCTGCCCATAAAGCGTTTAAGCGAAATTACCTATATTCACATTGCACGTTAAACCCGCCTGGAATTCGTGAGGTATTTTATTTGCAGATAAATTGTTGTTTAACTTTGGTATCAAAGGATCATGGGCAAATTGGGTGTGGCACCAACAGAATTTAAACCTATATCATTAAAAAGGAATTAGTTAAAACGTAATTTCTTAATATGGCCGCAAATACCTAGCTCACCGGAGAACAAAAATATGGGCATTTGAAAACCAGATTGTTGATGATACCTATAGTCCATAGAAACATTGGAAAATATAGTATTGTGACGGATAATTATTGAACTGGGTTTAGGGTATTTGATTATAACACTATATCATCAACATAACCTAAGCAATAACGGAAAAGAGTTACACAGAGATCGATTGTTGTGTAATGTATCTTAAAAATTGTGTATTCTGTACAACAAAACAACTCTCTGATTCTAAGAAAATTCTTTACTTTATTATTTATTTAGCTAAAGTTTATATGGACTATATTATCTTGTTTTCAAGTGCCCATATTTTACTCTCCGGTAAGCTAGGTATTTGCGGCGGCTATAGTAAGAAATGATGTATTACGTAATTAAATTTTTAATGTATAGGATTCAATTCTGTTGATGCCACACCATATTCCATATAAAAGTGCCCATGATCCTTTTCCTGTGTTTTCGATCGGCAACTATCTGTACCGATTTTCTAATTTTCATCGGGTCAGTAAATTATACTATTCCAGTATTGAATGAATATTCATTTGGTATTCCTAAAAGGTAATTTGCTTTGAGCTAGCATGGAATCCCACTGAATTGGAGATAAATAAAAAACATGCAAATAAATAATATAATTATGCATTCGTATTTAGACTTTTTTATTGGCGTTTACTCCCACGTATTTTGTATAGTCTTTATACTGCATTGGTACTATTTGTTTTTTTTTTGTTTTTTTTCTAGCCTGTTTTTGTGTCCCACCGCTGGGCAAAGGCTTCCCGTCTTTTTCGCCACTTGTCCCTATGCAGAGCGCACTCTTGCCAATTCCTCGCAAATGACTCTAGGTCGTCTCTCCATCTCCTTCTGGGTCTACCTCTGCTACGATGTCTGGTAAAATGTAAAAAATATGTGTGACCGTAGCCTAATATGACATGTAGTCAGACGTACTATAAAAAAAACCAACTATATAAAAAAAAACAATCTAAATATTTCCAATGTAATGTGAGGTATTATTTGAACACACACATACATAAACTCACGCCTTTATTCCCAGAGTGGGGTAGGCAGAGCTACAGAATTACCAACAACTCTAAAAACTTATTATATGGTATTATTTGAATTTAATTAAAAATAATTATTCGGATAAACACCACATACAATTGTAAACACCACATACTTTATTCACTTTGTCAGAATAATTTTGCTCTAATCGATGTACTTATACAAATATTGAGACAGTTCGAAGATAACATAACATTATGTCATGTCCCAAAAAAGATTATCTTGTTAGTTTGGTCTGAACACGGACCTTTAATCTACTTTGTTTATCCCAAGATGGGCTTTTAAGTTATTTAGATTAAGGGTTGTAGTTGTGTAGCTCTGTCCTTATCTTTAGCTAAAATTTACCTGACAGATAGTGTTATCTGGAGTTTGAAAAATCAACCCTTAGTTATCTTTTTGTTGACGTTAGCTCTTATCATCTCGATCATAAGGTATAAAATAACGCCATTAATGTGATCACGACAAAGAAGCAAGATTGGCTAATTCAAATCAGAATGGAGCCCCATGTTGTTGTTGATTTATCGACTAATCTGGAACCGCCCCAAAATCCGGTGACGTCACAAAAATGGAATCCCTTTGAACGTTCCTGTATCAAGTTTAATAAAAGGCTTTACTTATATATGTAATGTATGCCCCATAATATAAAAACATCCACTATGTAGGGCACGCAAAGCGTCTGCTAAGAAAAATATTCAGCGTAGCAGTCGGCTGGAGGCCCGAAAAGGACAATTTCGATGATGACGTCATAAAATTGTAGCCGGCGCCGGCGCCCCGTTGTAAGCGTGAATAACATCAACTATGGACATGTTATTTTTCTAATTCCACCCTATTTTAGCTTTATAGTTTTTTTTTATATAGTAGGAGTACGTCTGACTACATGTCATATTAGGCTACGGCCACACATATTTTTTATTGATACACAAAATAATCGAGTTAGTAATCTAATGTATGCGTGTGTGTGTATGTGTGTTTGTGATTGTGTATGTGTGTGTGCCCTACTTTGTAAAAGGCTTAGCGTTTCGACTTATTTCCTAATTAAATAAATTAAACTCTTTCCAATTTAATCGCGATGCCAACATTTTAATTGATCAAATAAATAAAAACAATTTGGTGTTGTTACTGGATGTCATTTCACGCATTTTGTGAATCCATAGGATCAATATTTGATCGCACTTATCCCTGACATAATTTAACTACTGGAAAAACCGTCCTGCATAAGTGTGTTATTTATAGTGTTTTTAACTTTTGTATCGAGCAACCGCTAGAGGTACGATGGACACAAGCTTTAACAATTCAATAAAACAGTTAATTTAATAATGTCATCGAGTTGTCCCGTTATTTTTCTACTGGCCGTTGGAATATGCTTTCAGAAGAGTATTGAAAAGTTAGCCTGGTTAAGTCAAAGTATAAAGCATCCGTCACTCTCGCACTTAGATGTTGGTTAGAAAGTGACAGTTGTTTTATTCACGTTCATCCACAACGATAAACACGACCATAATGAACCCGCTGAGGTCTTACTCTCTGACAAACGGTACCCAGTCGAATGGTCTATCGAGTGGGCGAAGTCATACGAGCGCGCTCACTCGACGGGTAAACCGGGTAAGCTGAGAATACACGCCCTTAAATGTGGTTTTTACGCTCTGACGGGACAACTTCATCTCGCTAGTTAATAATTGGTGCGTCGAAAAAGAGATATGAAAGAGAATCACTGGTTTATCTCAAAATGAAAATAGAGTTTTGACGTGTAAAATTAAACGTGCGGCCTACTTATAGAATCCTTTTTTTATTGTTTTAACAGGCTCTGTGAGTAGCATCATAAGAGTGATTGAAGCCTAATCAACAACTGTATAATTAGAAGGAGCTTGGTAAGCCTAATTACCACCGCTGGAGGATGAATACAGCTTTGATCTGAATTGTGCCAAATTTCTACTTTAGAATTCTTAATTGCCTTTATTCATGGCGTTAATTTCATAAGACTGCGATAAATAGCGATAATTTAAAATAACAAAAAGAAAATTCTTATAGTTCAATTTGGCAATTTATAGAATACGAGCTTCTGCCCGTGACTCCGTCCGCGTGGAACTCGTTTATATCGTGTCTCCATACAATTTTTCACCCTCTATTTCACCCCCTTAGGGGATGAATTTCGGGAAAAAAACTACCCTATGTCCTTTCCTAGGATTCAAACTATCTTTGCACCAAATTTCACCTAAATCGGTTCAGCGGTTTAAGCGTGGAGAGGTAACAGACAGACAGACACACGTTCGCATTTATAATATTAGTATGGATTTTACGTGAAAGTGGCGGGGATATCTAATAATATAAATAGATTAATTATTTAAAATACTGTATATTTGATACACCACACATCCTTTAGCATTTTTTTGTATAGTTTATGTGTGTAAAAGTATATGGAAAAATAACTTTATCCATTGAGACTGGTCCCGATGACAATTAAGTATGCAAACGAATTCATAACAACAATACAAGAAATCTCGTTGAATAAAGTTACGTTAGATTATGGCTAAAATGATCAATTTACCCAACCTCCACCAAAAATACATTTTTAAAACTTGTGTAAGTACCAAATACTAAGTTGCTTTATCAAGGTAAGACTAAAATTTGACTTTAACTGCAAAAAATATCTAAGCTTTGTCTTTTGTCTTGTCTTTGAAGTTCTATCAAATTTAGCACATTCAAACCCCGTATAAAATAAAAACTTGTATGACATAAACCCTAGTATACACCATCCATTATACCGATGATTCACCAATAAATCGGTTCCAAATGCCTATAAACTACAGTCTCGCTGAAGAGGCCCTCGATACGGCGCCGGTTGCGCAGTCACTCCTCTTACGGCAGAGAGGGCCGGACGAGATCCCTCGCGGAGATACGGCACGCGCATTCCTGACCTATTGGTTACTTGAGCAATATTTCTTAAGCAGACAAACATCAATTTTAGCGTATTGATATATGGGATCAATATGGCTAAGGTACATATTTGACTTTGTCTGAGCCGTATAAGGAATTATTTATTTTAGCACAGTTTAACCACCTCGCTTTATTATACACGGTGGGGCCTGTAACTAGAGCAAAAATTAAAAATGTACATTCTTCTCCTCAAACTACGCAACGTTTGTTTGACGACTTTAAAAAAAACTTGCGGTTTGAATTTTATTACATTTTAAAGTTAATTCGAACACGCAATGTACTATGAAATTGAATATGTCTGTAGAGTGACTAGACTGACAGGCGATGTCAATTAGACGGAGTTTTAAGTACATTGAAAATACTATTTACTTTGTTTGAAAAAAGAACAATCTAAAAACTTTATGATTTTAAAAAGTTGCTTAACAAAAGTTGTCTAGTTTGAGGAGTAGAATCTATACGTTTTAATTTTTTGCTTTAGTTACAGGCCCCACCCTGTATAGGGAGCAAAATGATGGCGAAACCAGACTCGTCAATGGCGTACACGCTTTGAACATTATGCTGTTGTCGAAATTTCTCGTGAATTCTCGAAAACGTCGCATTATTATAATACACGTGGGAGTTTGCTTAAACGTGGGGAGCCTTACTCGTGTCTTATTTCGTAGCCGAAATATAGTTATTGCTACGTACGGTCATGCGTGCTACGTCCCGTAGAGACACGCGTAGCCAATATTGAAGGTTATTAGTAGTGTCCGACCGAAATTTCGGTTTCGGTTTCGGTTTCGGCCAGTTTCGGCCAAAAAATCAAGTTTCGGCCCGAGTTTCGGGTTCGGCCAAAAACGGCCGAACCTTTCGGCCGCGCCGAAACTTACAACATCGTACCTTCGGGTCGAGCTCGGCTAACGTCGGGCGCGCTCGGCACGGCTGGCAATATGGCGTCACTCGCCTGACTCCGCCGGCAACTACCTAAATCAGTGCGCTTTGCTCGTGTTACTTTGTGTTACAAATAATGTATTTTTTTCACTTTATAGGGTAGTTAAATTTTCAAACAGAACCTCTGTAACTGTGCTGAAATTTCATTGTGATAAATCTTTGAAAGTAGAAACCTGTAATTGACAAGATTTCATATTTTCAAGACTTTAATTTTATTCATTTTATAGATACTGTTTGGCAGGAGGAAGACACTAATAGTTTTAAATTTTCTCTAGAATGAATAATTATTTTATTATTAATTTATTAAGATGTACTTATTCTAAAAGGGCGTAACTTCATTTCTACAACACAATGGACATATTATGTTAGTCCAATCTGTATATAAAAAAGTACCTATCATGTCAACCGATAATTCTCTAAGGGCCACTTGCACGAAAAGTTTAACCCTGGGTTAAGACACTAACGCGGACTTGCGCGGACCAGAGTTAGCCCTTAACCCAGAGTTAAGCGTCCACTTTTGTACGTGGTTTGCCGCCTAACCTCGGGTTAAGACGCTTACTCTGGTCCACGCAAGTGGGCGCAACTCGAGTTAAAATGACAGTTTTCGTATGAATCTAACGTCTACTAACTCAAGTTAGTGCCTTAACCCAGGGTTAAATTTTGCGTGCAAGTGGCCCTAAGGCCCACTTGCGTGGACCAGAGTTACCGTCTTAACCCGAGGTTAGGCGGCAAACCACGTACAAAAGTAGACGCTTAACTCTGGGTTAAGGGCTAACTCTGGTCCGCGCAAGTCCGCGTAAGTATCTATCCATCTGCAAATAGTGTCAATGTCAAATTTGAAGTATGACAGATTTTTTTCTCGTGAAAAAGGCAATGGTATTATATCTATTCAGGCATAGTATTGGTAAAACTCGATATTTTTATTAACTTACTTGTAATTTTGTAAATAAAGAAAAATAAATCTAAATAAATATTTTGCCGTGTTCAGGAGGTAAAACCCTTTCGATTCGTATAGTAATTTGCAGGTGTCACCAAAATGAAATGTTGTCAATTATAGGTCGGCGAAATATTACTTTTAGAAAAAAACGGGCTTACTAACATTTTTTCGACTTTTTAAGGACTTTTTTTTTTATAAAAGGTTCGGTTTCGGTTTCGGTTTCGGCCGAAACTACAATGAAACCGAACCTTCGGTTTCGGCAAAATAACATGTTTCGGTCGGTCACTAGTTATTAGAAATAAATTATGCTATACGTATCCATTTTATAACAGGCTTTACTGCAAAAACGAAGACCAATACTTATATTTGACTCGAACATTCCTATAACAAATTATAAGTTATGGAATAGGCACTAAACTTGACTATGACTTGCTTGGCGCGTGATAATGAATTACTATTGATAAATCTTTAAACGTAGCGAAATTTCATTTCAATTTACTTCTGTTTGACCGTAAGGCCAGCCATTATCGAGCAGATCCTTACAGGTTCTGAACTCCTGGTAGGGTGACTGAGCACAAAGATTGAGCTGAATGATTGTCAAATTAGAACAGCTTGACAAACAGTATCCCATCCGTATTGACGCCGTTAATGCACTCGCTCATACTCGTTAATACATTCACTCGCTCTCCTTAAAAATCAATTTTAAAAAAATACAATAAATGTCTACCATCGTTAGCATATTTTCGGAAGCCATTTTTTATTTTTTATTTAATTACATTGTTTTACCGTAAGGCCTGTGAGTTCGGAGCAGACCGCTTACAGGTTCTGAACTCGTAGTAATAGAATGACTAAATATCCTCATCTGAATGGGTGTCAAATTAGAACAATTTGACTAACTGGATTCCTTCCAGGAGACTTGACTCCAGGATTTCATAGCAAATGGTGAAGAAATCCTGGGCCCTATAATACTGGAATCGCATAACGTCAAGTTAGATCTCCATTATGTTCAATAATAGTGGAGTAGATGGAGCGAGTCGCCCATCCGTCACCTTTACGGGATTTATCCGACGCGTGGCGAGCGAGCACTCAGTACACAGATGAAAATTATGCAGTAGCCTGTCATGCAACCTATGCTCACATATAACTAGGTAATATTGTTTTCTAGCTTCTGTATCTCTGTATATGACTCGCGGATGTATGAATGTGGAAGAAGCTAAAGAAATTGGTCAAGATCGTAGCAAATGGAAAGAAGTGATCTCTGCCTACCCCTCTGGGAAACAGGCGTGATTTAATGTATGTATGTATATGTATGTATGTTCCTCTAGTATGACTTATTCCTTCTATGGTGTGACGTTAACGTGAAGTCATCGAGAAAATTGGCATGGCAATTGGAATTTAGTGCCAAGGTTTCCTAGAACGTTGAATTTCGTAACGTCATCGAGTATAGCGAAGTTTACGTATGATTATGTTTTAGGGGTTTGTTGTAAGGAAAGATTATTATATATATATAGATATTTCACGTTTCGGAATAATAAAAGACATTCGAAAACATGTTTATAATTGTAATGTTCGTGCTAGAGCCACATTGACGGAGACAATTAATCATTCCACCATCCGTATCGGCCAATCCGTAAATAAATATCAGGACCCTTACCACGAGTTACAATTATCGTACTCGCTAGCAAGTCGAATGTTATGTACCTCACACTCTATAACAATAATGTGAGGTCTACGAGGGACAGAGCATTCGACTCGCTCCCATTACTACCAGTTTCTTAATATCTATCGGCAATGTTCGTTTTTCGGTGACACACGAGTGACAAATTATACTGTCAGTTGCTAGTGCAAGTGAAATGGCGATAGCCAGCCGAACACTATTAAGACTACGCCGAGCGTACGCCGGATGTACAGTGGCGCCCTCATTACTTTTATTGTGTTTTCTAATAAACTAAAGTATTTTCTTGAAATTGGACGAAATTTGTTTGTACTACAAATGAAAACACAACTTATAGGGTATATCATATAGTTTAATAACAATTCACCTTCGAGTTATTAACTTAACGAAAAAAAGTGGCCACCTTTTCCCGTTAAGCTGACTACTCAAAGGGTAATTGTTATTAAAGTTTGTTACGTATCCCATAAATTGTGTTTATACTTGCGCTACAAACACATTTTGTTTGGTTCCAAGGAAATTCTTTAGTTAATTAGAAAACCCAATAATAGTCATGAGGGCGCCACTGGACGCTCGGCGTTTGCTCGGCGCAGTCTTAAGAAGCTGGGACAGCTGAGAAGCGTGATTACATCTCAACTGTCATGAAATTCAAAATTCAAATCAAACTATTTATTGGCCGCATGAGGGCTCTTTTACACGTCGGTAATATGGAGTGAATCTACTAGCGCTTCGGACAAGACCAGCATTGCGGAGAAGAAGCGCCGCAAGAAACTCCAGATGTTAAACCTTTGTAAAACTGTCATTGTTTTTTTTTTATTAAAAGCTTTTAAAAATATATGTTTCCTAATCGAGATAATTCTTGGCTTTATTTGTCGATAATCAGCTGAAGCAGTCAGATTATCGGCTTACGGCACAGATGGTGTGAGAATCTCTCTTATAATAAATTACAGATACTTACAAACTTTTACAAGCGGTCTGACGCTCCTGAGGATGGCTGTTCCGAGTTTTAATAGGATTGTTTTTCTCCGTCGTTTTTACAAGTTGTTTAACTTGCCGTGTAACATTTGAGACAGTTTGTAGGAAGATTTTTACCCAATTGCAGTGTTTGAATCGAATTGGAATTTGGTTAGCATATGTAGCTATGCAATGCATATCCGATGACGAAGCAATCAAAATCGACAGTCGTGAAACGAAATCTGTATAGAAATTATTTTCATAAATTCTCCCTATTTTATATAAAAAATAAAAATACGAAGATGCAATCGTACATAGTCCCAACCTAAACTTAGACTTGTACTATGTGTATAGACTAGAATGACGTTACTTCGTAAGATAAATATATTGTTTAATACTTGAAAAATATCAAAGAAAGAGAATAAAATACTCGCGTTTATCACACAAAATGTATTCCCATAATAGTGATCAAAACAAATATGATTAGAGAACCCGACATAACAGCATTACCCAGTTATGTTATTCGTTTCATTTGACTGCATTATAACCTATCTAAAACAAATCTGCCGGCAGAATCTATGACACGAGCCCGTGAAGTGACGAATACGTCGATTGTGCTGCACTGCGCTCCAGTGCAGATTACCGTGTGCATGCAATTATTCCTATGCACCAACTAGATTGCGCCTCTGATTATGTGGTCAGCGGCCACGAAACAGCGCGATCTGATTTTGCTTAAATCTACGTTTATATTCATGCTTTCATGTTCCAACACAGATAGTAGCTTGGATAATTCATCGATAAGCTATATTCTGGGGCAAAAACTACTTCGATACGTTAACGTGAAAGAAGCACAAGCTAATCATTATTTACTTGACAGGATTTTGAACCGATGATCTTAAGCTGCGTAGCCGTCAACAAGCTCCGGGCGATAGCGTTTCCGACCCATCATCATCAAGTCCGATTTTTTGGTAAGTTGTAGTTGTTATTTAAAACTAAGTTTATATGATTCCGTGTTTTTATTGCTTTAGTTGTTTCTTGACAAGAAATATTTTCTTGGAATTGAAAACGTTCAGACTGTTGGGAACCGGTTGCACATACGCAGACCAGCGCTCGAGACGAGGGCGGGAGACGCGCGGGAGGACGACACGTCGGCGTCAAGACGAGCCGAAGCAACGTGGCCGCCAATCGTTTTACTATACTCCATCGCGGTCGGACGACTACGCTATTAATTTATATTAACTAATTCATTTGTAGACCGGATAATTGTATATACACCGTGTTTTTTTTGATTTACGATAACTTCGGCATATTACTAGGTATATCCATAGAAAGTAATTGGTAGATTTGATTTTGAAATATTGCAAAAATAAAATTTTTTTTCTATTTAGAACAAAGTAATTGAATGTTATATCTTTGATCATTCTAAAAGGACCTTTAGAGTTAACTAATAGTGAGTGTCAAATACGTCAATGTTGGCATGACCATGGAATTAGTAAGTAATAACGTACATCTGGAAGGTGCATTCCACCGATAACGCGAGCCGAAAGAAATGTACCTGTATGTGGATCTGGGGATCTGTGTATTCTGTGTGGTCTCCTATTATTCGAAATTGACACTTGAATGACAACTTAATACTACATTTTGTTTGAAAGCTTTCAATGCTTGTATTTTGTTCTACCTGCTCTTATTAAGAAGTTCAAGACGGCAGCTACTTTTTCTCAGTCTGTCCACGGATTCGTTGACGGAGATCACACAAATGCAACGATATCGATTTTGGAGACAATCAGTTGAATAACTAAAAAGTTCAAGATGGCGGCTACTTTTCCTCAATTTGTCAACGGATTAGGTGTCAGTGACCACACAGATCCACAGATCCACAGATATCGATTTTGGAAACAATCAGTTAAACTTGTGTCGACACTTTTGCCCTATCTCACATACAAGCAACCCGAAATCAGGCCGGCGCAGCAGCTGATCAGGCCCAAACCCTCAAACGCCGTAAATATTCATCATTCATTAATGATTACGAATTTGCGGCGCTTGCAGTGGAGACTCTGGGACCTTGGTCTGCTGACATGAAACTTTTTATAAAGACCCTGTCTACTAAGCTTATTGACGCCTCCGGGATCCCAGAGCGGGCGCTTACCTCTCCCAAAGGATAGGTTTAACTATCCAGAGAGGTAACGCAGCCAGCATCATGGGTACAATGCCGCGAACGGATCTATTAGAGGGGGTATTCTTTTTGTAGTTGTGTACACAAATATATTTAATAATTCTAGTTTTAAGTAGATAATAGGTTTTACATTAGTTATTAATTATTATAATTATTATTGTTTACTGTATATTAGTTATTATAAATAAAAATCAGTTGAATAAGTAAATATTGTTTCGTTTACTACCGGTGGCTTGTAAAATTAATTTGTCCGTAAATTGCAATTCAAATATGGTCACTTTTAGAAAGGGACGCAGTAAGCTTTAGTACATTTCTTTCGGCTCGCGTTATCGGTGTAGTGCACCTTCCAGATGTACGTTAGTATACTAATTCCATGGACGCGTATACAAACCTAACAATTGGAAACTCTTTACTCATAAGAATTTAAAGAAAATTGTTGTTATCAATTAAGAGCCTTTTATACTAGTTCAACGTGATTAACTGATTAAATTTAAAAATTTAATATCTTTAAAACCGTAAGAGTTATCATTTGTCTGTCTTTGGGAAATTAACTTTATTTGACCTAAATAACGTTCCCTTAAAGTTATCGTAAATCAAAAAAAACACGGTGTATAAAAGTGTATAACAGTTCACTTTTTTTTTATTCATGTCCCAGCACCCTGACACAGACCTACTCTATCATAATATCTACAATACTCGTATGTTAAATAAATCGTAAAAATCGGACTAGATTTTAAGGGAAGAGTAACGTCGCATCGTATAGAATTTTGTAGCTCCACAATCCTCATGTTCAATACGTATCCGCGCATTTGTTTGTTACCGCTCGCCGCACGCGTCGCCTCCGTTACCACCGTCGCGCAAATCGTGGCCCATCCGGCCTATCCAGTTAAAATATTATGAATTTGGAAAAGCTATGACCTCTTAACCTTACCTTGATTGGACGTAATAGTGACTGATTGATTACGAACGCGTTTTTCTACCTCGCACGCAGACCACTTACAACACACTTACTTGCAAGAGACGAATTTCTTTCTCGTGTTTGCTATTACCATATTATTATCCGAATTGTCTCATACTCGGAACTACTTAATGACGTTAAAGAAATAATCTATTCTAATTTCTTAAAAGTATTTGGAAAATTGGCAATAAGCCTAAATAAGACTCTGACTTATAAAAACTATGAAAAAATATATCTTAAAAACTATAACTTGCTATACCAGCATAGGTACAAATACTTATAGGTGATTTTGTCTCCAATTTCAAAACACATTTAAGAGTAATCTTTCTTCGTATCTCAAGATGTCCTCTTGTAAAACAAGGCGTCATAAAACAGGGTATTGCGATAAATTGACCTTATCTTGTATGTACGAGTATGAATTCCTCCTGAAGCACTCTACCTGAAAAATTGAAACATGTAGCGTACGTAACAAATTGATGACAATACGCCGAGAGTTTTAGGGTTATGTATACGTGGTTCTAAAATAAAATAACAGAAATGGTACCTTATCGTATTATTATCATAATTTTTGTATCTCTAGGTAAGTCAATTACTAGTATTGAACTAAATCTAAAAAGGTTGATTTATTGCAATGATATAATAATAATAACATCAAATTAATTATTGTACAAACATCAAGATAGACAGAAACACAAAAGGTATGTACAGAGACAAACTTATAAGGACTCTCTTCCAGTTAACCTTTGAGCGATTGCAAAATGTTTGAAAACATTATAGCCCAAATGTAAAACAGAAAATGGACTACGTAGATGGTTCATAATTATGTAAAACACATAATAGCATACAAACATACATACATTAACAAAATCTTTCCACCTGCTACGATTCTGACATATCTCTTTCGCTTCTTCCACATTCGTACATCAAGTCATGCACGCACGAGTGTTTCGGGTAAGTATTTAAGATTCAGCCCTTTTCTAGTAATAGTATTATAGTCTAATATCCAGGGCTCGGACAAGTCATCGCAGAAACTGATACGGACATGGGACAAGACTATTATAGAGTCGCGACTTAAAATTATTATTTATTATTATCTAAAGCTGATATATTATTATCGTAATTTATAATTTAACATTTTACCTTTTTAGTCGCATATCTGTCATGAATTTGTCAAAGTGGCATGCTTCAAACAGTTTTGTGGTGACAAATTAAACTAATACAATTATTTGCTTAATTACGATTGCTGGGAAGATGTCATAGAAGTGTTTCGGCAGTTTCGAGTAAAAGGTTCGAAAGTATTTTATAACAACTGTTTACTTTTCTATATCTAACACAAATAATTAAATAAAACATCGGTTTGTTCCAGACAATGCAGAAGTTAATGGTTGCGTATGTACAATGCAACCATCAGCATTAAAAAAAATGTTAATGGAAATACCTTCACACATGTATGGTGAATTTTGGGTTGCAGTAATAAATGACATTGAAAAATATAATTAAATAATATTGTACATAATGCGATTCTATTGATCTTGTTCTATTGCCGTCTTGCGATTGTTTTGCGATGACTTGTCCGAGCCCTGCAATATCACTGTACAACCCCGACAACTGACTGACCGACAGACTAAACCACTAGTCCTAGGGACTTGTAATTTAGAAGAAGTATTAAAATTTGTTCTAACGGAGCAATGGTGTAATGTACAATTTTAAGGGTACCAACATTGAACAATCGTTTCAAACTTTGTTACTTGTTTCAATATTTAAGTATGCTTACCTAGTTCTTATCGAAACTTACCATTTTAAAATATTATACAGAATCCTCACGGTACGTTCGATACTCCCTTGACGTTTTTTTTGTTTTTATTCCATTCCGCAACATGACACCGTTGGAACGCGTTCGCACGTCCAGTTTTACATGCCTCATGAAATCGATGTGTTGAACGCAGTTGGAACAAGACTATCTGATTGTTATTTTAGGGTCCCGTGCATAAAATATGCATTTGCATCTTTTTTGGGTGAATTTAATTAAGGCCCTGTTGTTTGATCAGTAGTTAAACTAGCTAATTGTTAAAATTTGAAAAAGGAATCGAACATTTGAAGGAATCTCAAGGAAATGTGTCAAATTTTCGGTTCCTTTTTCAAATTTTAACAATTAGTTAGTTTAGTTACGGATCAAACAACAGGGCCTAAGGCACGCAAACAGCAAGAACTCTTTGACGACTAGGGCATCATCTATGTTAAAGAAAATGTAATAATTTGGTCCTGAATTTACACCTATAAGACAATCAAAACCAGGTAAATAATATACGTACCATTACTAATAATCATTTTTTAAACCTATTTACCCTTATTACCTGTGGAGTAGCTAAGCTTTGTCCTTATCTTTCATTGTGATCTTTAAATCGACAGACAAAGACAAAAAATGGCTTAGCCATTCCACGGTTACTCCACGTTAATTTAAAGGGTACAAACTATTTAATACAGTTCGATGGAAAAAATAAAATGTTAAAATGAGAAAATTTAATTTCTACTCATTTCGCTGCTGCTGTCTCGCGCAGAAATAAGCTATTATTGAGGCGTCTTAACCGAGCTATTACCGCACAGTCCGCTATTATCGGACGGGCCGTGCCCGGGCCTCAGTGTGAATGCCACATAGACTAGTTATACGAGTAGATAGAACTCTGGTCAAATGTAGACTTCGTATTTTAACTTGAACAATTAAAAATAATATCATACAATAATATATTCTATCTATCTGTCTATAAATTACACCATACATCTATATCTGTATTTTTCTTGTTGTACACAAACAAATCTAAACCGATTGTTCATTAATGTTGATATATCAACACACAGCCCGAACCACTGGGCCTAGAGACTTGAAATTATGCATATTGATGCCTATACTGTATACAGTAGAGGCATCAATTGAGGAAGGTTTTTGCAAATTCCACCAAGTTTTTGCAAGTTTGTATGGAAGTCTTAAATTTTTGAAGTTTCAAAGCGAAAATTGATGTGACCGGTATATAAATAAAAAATAGAACTCTTGTCGATTTTGGAAAAACTACGCCTAAAGTGGTAGGATAGTTTTTTCATGGAGAGTAGTTAGTAAGCAATTTTTTTTTTAAGTTTGAACCGTGTTAATTCTTTTAAGGACTACTGTAAGTACGTAAATAAAAAATATTTATGTTGGCGATTTTGGAAAAATTAACCTTACTTCTTTTCTCATTTGCAACAGTAAGGTAAAAAATTCCAAGCAAGTCAGAGAAAATTTAATTGGCTCACCTTGGTGGGGGCAACACCGTGCCTCCAGACTTTTTGCTAATGAGTAAAAAGACCTAGTTATGCAAGTATTATAGCAAAAGTAAATTTGTCTGTTTGGTGAATGTGTTTTCAAGGATAAACCACAAAACCATTTTTTCTAAATTGTATTACGAATATACCTTAATTCAGAAGTGTAGAAAATGTTAGATTTATGGAAGTAACTCTTAAACTGTGCCTTTACTTTCCGAGGCAATGTTGATAAACGAATTCTATGCGAATATAGTCGCGGGCAAAAGACATATTATGTGGTTTAGAAACAGTTCATGTTTTCTTAGAACATCGAAACAAAAACTAAATTGAGTTGCTCTGAACAGAGAATATTTTTATCGAACACGATGCTTTACATATTTTCTTATTACATTATGGAGGTTTCCTGGAGCGAATTACAAATCTTCCATGAAAAAAGATACGCTATAATAATATTTTAAAAAATTGCTATTCTTATTAATTTTATTGAAACGTTTTCTTTGTACAGTCGACCGTATGTATAGCTGCACACCTTTTGTACCTTGTCACTTTAACGCCTTTCTCGGATTAGTACAACAGTTCAAACATGACATTAAAGTGACAAATCACTAAAGTAAAGCTACTTACAAGGCCGACGATCGTACATTCATTTGACAACATAACCTCTTGCATGTGCGTCATTCTTCCATAGATCATAATAATACTCTTATAATATACATATACATATTCTTACTACCACAGTTTGATACAAGGGCGTCACCAGCCGATGATCAAGGGGGGAGGCTGGTAGAAATATAGAGGATGGGAGAGTATGGCGGCCCTTGATTGCCAACATTGACAAAAAATAAAAGCTATATCTGTCGCGTCGATCAGGATAAACTTCGGGCATAAAACATCAATTTACTGACTCAAACGTGGATTGTCTTTTAATCTGCTACTTAACTAGCAAAGAGTTGACACTAAGGGCCTGTTGTTTGATCAGTAGTTAAACTAACTAATTGTTAAATTTTGAAAAAGGAATTGAAAATTTGACACATTTCCTTGAGATTTCTTCAAATTATCGATTCTTTTTTAAAATTTTAACAATTAGTTAGTTTAACTACTGATCAAACAACAGGGCCTAAAAACGTTATTTTAAACAACAAAATATTAGCCAGTAATGTTGGTGCCTTTTAAAAGATAATCATTGTGAAATAGTGGTTAAAATTGAGTCCATCTTAAATTGTTATTTTACTGGGCAATAACGTCAAAAGTAATCAAAATATAGGTACCTACTTGAGCAAATAATTTGAGCCATAAAGTACTCAAAACCGTTTGTGTTTCAGTGATTTTAAACTGAACAAAATATACAAAAGTAAAACAAGGCTTGGATCACTCGAGTTCCTGTTTTTTTTCCGGAAAAAAGAACACATTATCCGGTTTTGTATTCTGCGGAACTCCTATCCCGTAAGTTCTTTGGGGATGCAGTGTTGGCAGGAGCTTAACTTCAAAGCCTCGAGCATCGACGTAGGTATAGCAATTTGCCCCTTTCAGTTTTTTACCTGACGGCAAAAGATTGTTTTTATAGGACAAAGGGCGCACAATAAACACACGCGATCTACTTCTACCGTCCACTTTGCATCATATTATTGGTCGTGTACGGAGAATGTTTTCAATAATACAAGTCGTTGAAGAGAACGGCTCGGATTCATTGTCAGTATATTTGGAAGCAAATTTAAAGGCTAGAGAACTTGTATCCACGGCCTAATTACATTAAAAAACAGTTCCATAACGTTAAATTCTTCGGTTAACCAACAAAACGATTATTTTTACAAATTATTGTGAGAGCGCTCACATAAATGAGACATGTACAGACAGTATCAAAAATAATAATTTGAAATTTTTATATTAAATATGTTTCATCTACTCAACGATTTTTGCCCTTTTTCTTGTTTCGTCACTTAACTTGAGAGCTTGTCTTTTCAGTAGAGCAATGTCACTTTCTCCATTTCCCGCATTTTTTATTTTTACCTGATACGACATGGTGTTTTATCTTATTTCGCCTACTTACTATGGATATACTATTATGCGCTATTTATTATTCTTACAAGCTGCACTGTAAAAAGGAGCTCGACTAGTTTAGATGTACTCGTAGTGAATAATCAAACGACATGTATTGTGTCGAAAAAGTTTATATTTATCTTGCTTTTTCGGCAAACTTATCCGACAAAATGCAATTTCATTTGAATTACGACATCTATATATATCAGTATACCACTAAGCTTTGAATCCTAATAGTTACCCACTGTATTTGGCAGCAGATGCGAAATATTTCTACAAAAAACCAATCGGAAAGACGCACGAGGGCTATCAGGACAATAAATCGCCGGAGCAAAAACTCTCAAATAAAACCGACGAGCATAACCATATTTTTTGTCGCCTCCGATTTCCTCTCCGACTATTACGCAACTGATAACAATAAAAGAACATTACATATATCACTGGCCCAGATAACAAAGTGAACGTCCTTGCTAAGTAGGAACCTAGTCTCAGAATGAAATACGACTCCCGAGGCGAATTGCGGTGTGTTAGGAAACCTGCCAGTTTTGATATAAGTTATGAGTAAATGTTGAGATTTTGCGATGAAAGGGTAAACGTCAGAATGGCTGGACCGAGATTTTGAGCTACCTATCCTAAGTTTTTGAACCTAAGTAAATTCATATTGATACGATCAGGGCCGAGATTCTATGAACTATACACGGTATTAAAACATGATTGCCTTTAACACTTGTGGTATTGTTTTTACTCGGGCGCTATCGAATCGTTGACAACAGGATAACACGTAAAAAGCAATATCGTTTTACATGTTGAACCTCTACCTTTATTCCCTGTAGCTATCGCTACATATCGTAACTATCGCTGTAGGGATCACGAACATTTCAATCATACGTCACATTTTCGAAACCTTAAATAGACTTACGTTCTCATAAATAATTTTACGTTTTACCTTTTCTACTCGATGACATTATGAAAATCAACGTCAAATTCAACTTGCTATCAAGTTTTATAAGTACTATAAACGGACACGAGGCGCTTATACAAATTTTCATCCTCAATATCTCGAAGACGATACTTTAATATTACTTACTTCGAGGTACTGACATCAAATTATTTGTATCTTAGTAAGGGAGTAATATTCGTAGGAAACGGCTACTTGGGTGACGGAACGAGTAATGGACAAGGACCGATGATAGACACTTGACTTGATTCTTATTTTACAGAATATAAGAGTTATTTATTTGTTTTGCAACAATCAATTTAGGACCGTATGATATTTGAATTAAGAGTGAAGTGTCCATTACTCGCGCCTGTCAGCTAAAAGTGTACATCATTGATGCCGAGACTTTGTCCAAATAGTGCAAAAAAAATGGTTGAGCACAAATTTCAAAAATCTGTTTTGGTCCAGCCACCCTGACGCTCACGATGAAAAGTTGCTTGTCTTGATGTAGAAGGCATGCCACTGCATCGCCTAGGACTTTAGTTTGCTTTATCTGTCCGGGCGCGAATTTATGATGAAAGAGAGTGTTTTATTATACCCGGCCGTTATTGTTGAGCTCCTAAAGTTTGTTTAAGCAGTTAGTTTTCTTGTTTATTCAAAGTAAACGAGTATTTTGGAGTCTGGAATCAATTAATAGTCGAATAGCAATAGTACGCGACGTACAAGAAAACATGTGAGTAGACTTATTAGTCCAAAACATATCATCCACGTAAATTTCAGCTTGAGTTATTTTATTTCCAATTTTCTATCTATCAATCAGTTTTAATAATAATTTAACACGCTCACTGCGTAAATGTAAATCGATGACTTTCAGTTGGAGTGGCATGGGGTCTTTTGGATCTGAAGCACGATTTGTCCCTGGTGCGTTGATGGGTCGGAAAGATCCGTTCGACTTTCACCTGTTTAATAATGCTTATATTTATAGGTATTATGAACAAAGCACATTTCTTTATAGCTACATGTTGACAAATACACACTCAATAATAAAAAAAAAAAGTTGAAAGCATAGGTACATACACCTGTGTGTGTGTGTGTGTGTGTGTGGTTGCCGGGTTAGAATAGTGCCACTCCATATGTTCCCGTGGATGTCGTAAGAGACGGCTAAGGGAATAAAGGCGTATAGTAATGTTAGGCGATGGGCTTGCAACCTGTCACTAATACACTGGTAATATCTTAGCCTAAAAGTGCAAAATGTGGCTACAGAATTAGTAACAAATTTTTAGAGTTGTTGGTAATTCTGTAGCTCTGCCTACCCCACTCTGGGAATAAAGGCGTGAGTTTATGAATGAATTATGAATGAAAGAAAACATCGATAGCTAGGTATATAAAAATAATATTTAAAAATCACAGCGATTACAAAAAAAACTATCTACTTATTAGATGTATGCTTTTGATTGTAACATTCTCGACCTTGTGGTGGCTTGGGATAGATGGCTACATTTTGAAGGACTTGTAATGTATGTCCATTAGACGAGGCATGTAGTTTTTTTTTCTTGTGTTCGTCTAATAAATGTTTCTATTTCTATTTCTATTTTAGTACATACACTATGCTATTAATATGCTATTAATATAATTTTAGATTAAGTACCTATTCTAAGTTTGTATTACTTTTTTTTATAATGTTTCTACCGTTTGTTGTTAATTTTTTTTTAACACCGAATAAACCATTCATATTCTACTCTATACTATTTGATACATTCCGTGTAACGAATATTATTTGACTGGCAAAATTTTTGCTTACTTTGTGCTTCAGTCGACATCGGGTCATAAAACTCTGATGCTATTTTTTCGTACTTGTATTGCCTATTCAACGAGGAAATTCCAAAACACTAACTGTCTCTTTTATATTAAAAGGTAAACCAAATATCCGTCCCGCACCAACGGTAAGTACAGCAATTTTTACCGGAGGAAAGATAAGCATCGGAAATAATCGACCCGATGCCGCACCGCACGTGTTAATAACAGACGTTCAATAGTGTTGATAAATGTTGTACATTTTCCCAAACTTGGATCAGGGCTATCCGAGAAGGAACTCAAGTGTGGGACAATTTAAATAACAATGCACTTGTTTGGCTCAATGATTATCCGCTTTATTTCACGTTTAAGTAGGCTTCGGTTTTATTACAGTTTTGTAAAAATTAAAAACCAGCACTTTTGAAATTTTAACGCTTTAAAAAGGCATGCCTAAGAATTATATTTCATTTAACTAATAACGGTAATACTTCAAAATAGTCCTAAGATTGTTTTAAGTTTGGGAATGATATTTTTTTAATGATGCACTTCAATGATTGTACCTACTTAACAGTTTCATTAAGAGTGACCGTAATAACTTAATTATTTCAGCACTGCGCTGCTTCGTTAAAGTTTTGCTTGTTAAAAAAGCAAGCCGAGCGCACTTTGTTACCTACCACCAACAAGTTTACGTCGCTTGTAGTGGCAAAAACTGCTCAGACAACGAGTGAAGTTGTCTAGTTAGTTCATTATGTACTCGTTGTCTGCACTGATAGTGCAACGTCCTAGAAAGTCTGCTTGACCTTGGCATTAAGGACCTAAAGTGGTACGGAAATAGATGATTAGTTACCGATATGCATGACGAGTAATTATATTTCGGCTCACGGCTCCTAGGGTAAATCGTCAGTAACTGGCCACTTTAGAAAGTGTCATTTAGTTACTAGCCACCAAATTTCTTACTGACGCTGTTAGTAAAGATACTTGGACAGTACTCCGGGTAATAACTCAAGATCTAGGTATTCTAGTTTAATCGCAAAATTGTGAGCAAATATCTTTCTTAACTCATTTTATTGCAAAGTGGCCAGTTACCGGGGGGTGGCCAGTTACTGACGATTTACCCTAGTTTCACTACGGAACCCTTGCGGCAGCACAGCAAAGGATATCGGAGGCCAATCTTTTCCTGGCAGTTCACCTTATTAGAACTTAGAACACAGACTACCAGCTAATCTTAAAGTTTTATACATCTCTTCCCAGTTTTTGGACTGTTAAACGGCCTGACGGACTGAGAACTGAGATAAACCTGTTAGTTTGTGGATCCCGTAACGCCGTCTATCTGATGCCACAACGTCGTCGTAGCTAAAAGATTTCCGCTTTGCTTCCTCTAAATTTGTAACGAACGCCAAGGCGGGACACGAACCAAGAATAAAGCTTGTTGGTGCTGCGATTTTATTACGCTAACGTGATCCAGAAATCCTTTTTTGTTTTAGGGAAAATGTAGTATGCTTGAAAAGATTTTTTAAATAACTTCCTGTAATGTTTTTTGAATGTATTTAAATCCCGGTTCGTTACATATCAAATTCAGTTACAAATATAACGATAAAATAGTGATTTCAACCCAGTTCCCGGAGTTAGAATTCAAATTGGTAAATTCATTGTAAATGCGGCCTCGAGCGAGAATAAATGGAATTTATATTTAATACCGCTTTTGTGTTTGAACAGTGGCTGTTTTACTGCACCTTTTTCTGGGAGCACACACCTGTCATGGAATTATATAAATATGCGTCATCGTGCTTTACGTGCTAGGTAAGTCCCTATTCTTATTAAAATTACCAAACTTTAAACTTACCATCTATCCTTACCATTAGTATTAACATTGCCCGCCGGAATATGGAATACTATACCCAATAAAAATAAAAAACACATAAGATGTGAAAAATAGAGCACTAAAACATTTAACTGAGGTTCGATTTAACTATTTCTAATACTGCTACTACTAGTAGTACTGTTACTAGAAGAGAAAATGGCAGCAATATATCACTTTAAAAGTACCTATTTAAGTCCTTCGATATTACAATAGAGAATAGGCGACAAGCTTTGACGATGGCTTCAGGTAGCTTAGGTGATTCTCATAAATAACTCGGTCTTGAACTCGACGCACCTATTATTAACCGATGAATTGAAGTTGTCCTGTCGAAGCTGGCGTGCTTGCTCGCTTTAGGTACCTGTCGAGTAAACGCGCTCGACTTCATTTACTGGGTCAATCGTTCGTCCAAACCGTTTTTAAGAGAATATAACCTCCATATACCGCGTTACGTATTGAAAATTGGCAACTGAAATGATTCGTTTATCAGGCGCATCAACAAAACACGTTGGCCCGAGGCGCGGATTAACTCCGACCCCGCGCGTAAATCGCTTTAGCATTTATTCCACACACCGTAGGTTCGTTCCTGAATTTATGCGAACAAAAACTCCGCCCGGGCGAACTGAGGACCTGTCCTCGGGGACCCGACGATGATATATTGACCACATTATGCTGGATGGGAGCCTCGCACCTATGTTATGTGCTCTTTTACTCGCAATTCCCGAGTGCGTCGAGATTTTGCGTAGTTTGTACTTTTGTTGGAAGATGTATTGTATGCGGAGAGGTGTCTTTGTCATATTAAGTAGTGTGTTTGAATAAATGGTAAGTATAGTGAAGCGTTGTTTTCATTGAGTATTATTCGTTAGTATTTTCCATTGTGTAGGGTTTGATGCTGTGCTGTCGTAGTTATGAATCGATCTTTATCCGTGCCCCTCAAGACGCGACAAATAAACGTCCAGTTATAGAAAATAATGGTTTTCTATGGGTTTCGTGTCGTATTAATAAACTTATCTTGACTAAGATGGTGTCCAATAGTAGTCTTTGCTGAGATGCCCGTCAGAACGTATGTCAAAGTAAACTTCAAGTCATTGGATATTGATATCTTTGACGATTCTTGGTGAGACGAGAACTACCGACGAGATCGGTTTATTCATACGGCCCTATGACTTGACGTATACTTTTACTTGGTAAGGGCGGATCCGAATAAGCGAGAATAAGGTCTAATACCTAGGCCCGTATTAATAAACACATCTTAGCTGAGATGCCCGTCACAAGATACGACAAAGTAAACATCAAACCATAGAACACTGTCATTTTTGACGCATCTCGAGACGAGCATTACAATTGAGATTAGTTTATTGATACGGCCCTTAGATTAAACGATCGATGGTAAGACGAGCATCCTACTCAAGATCATTTTAAAGCCTTCGGCTGATATTGTACAACACGCAAAATGCTAACTGCACGCATAATGTGCAAACAGTCAAAATGTACATACGCAAAATCAACATCATGACAAATGTACAGTACGCGAAATGTACAGTACGCAGAATGTACTTACGCTGAAAGCACATAAAGCAAAATGTGTAAAAAGAAAAATACGTATTTCGCGAATTGTTCAATGCAAAATGCATAATTCGCAAAATGTTACAAAAGCAAAATGCTTAATGCTTAATGATTTTGCGTATGTACATTTTGACTGTTTGCACATTATGCGTGTAGTTAGCATTTTGCGTGTTGTACATTATCAGCCGAAGCCATTTTAAATTCACGGCTTTTTAAGATTTTAAATATTATAAATGTGAAAGCATTTTAGTCTGTTTGTTACACTTCTTTGGCTAAAGTTGGGAACTGTTAATTCGGGACTGATCTCGAATAGAGATAACTTGAACCCCAAGAATGGATATAAATACGTATAGGACACTTTTAACTGCGAATAGCGATAAAAAAGCGGACGAAGTCGTGGGAAACAACTAGTTGGTTATACGAGTATGAATCATGAAATAGAGTATATCCAATTTAAGCTGAATGCTGTATGTAACAATAAACTTTAGGGAAAACGGAGCACCAGTTCAAAGAAAATAATGTTTTAGTGAACAGGAAAAAGTATTCCCTAAACAGTATTATCCTTTGGATAGGATCAAGCTGTGGTATTAAATATAATATAATATAACCAATATGTGGTATTAAATAAAATATAATAAGGTCATTCTTTTCGTGGTAGTTCACCTTATTAGAACTTAGAACATAGATTATCAGCTACTCTTAAAGTTTCATGCATCTCTTCCTAGTTTTTGGACTGTTAAACGGCCATAATGTTTTACGTGTAGATATAACCGTTATATCTACGCATTACACAGATAAGACTAAGCACAGTAGACTAGTCTAGTCCCTTAAGTAATTATGAAACAGATTTGCTTAATTTATTTGCATAACGCATTACCTAGTTTAATTAAGCCGGAAGGGTGCTTAAGCCTCGAGATTAGATGCTATCGGAGAGATAACGCCGCGCTCGCTGGTTCACGGGGTTCGCAGGAAAAATTAAACGCCGAACATGATTCAATAATGTACATTTACATTTTGCAAGGGAGTGAGCTAGTTACGAAGTTTTTTATATCGAGCCATTTTCAAGATAAGCTATTTAAAATTATTTATTTACAGCCGACGCCCGCAGCTCCGTACGTGTAGAATAGGGAATGTAACAGTTGAGAAAAATCAAATTTTAACATGGAGTGTCATGGAGGTTATATGTGACCGACCATAGGTCATATCGAATCTCTATGACTAATTGTTGTCTAATTATCTGTTAAAACTGCTTGTACCACCCTTATTTCTTGGCCGATTTTAATTTTTATATTTTGTTAAGAAAATATATGCGATTTAAAAAATCTGCTTTACCTCTACTCCCCCTATAGGTACATGTGTCCCCGTAGTGTGATTCAAAAAAAAAACTTACACCTAGGGCCCCAACAAATATTCCCTCTAAATTGCTGATCCTTAGGTTCACCAGTTTAGGCTGTAGGTACGTTGTCTGTCAATCGGTTAGGCAGTAAGTCACAAACTAGTGTAATGTATAGATTTAACCGATAATTTATGTCATATTTCTTGTGGTAGTTATTGTATTCATATACCTTTTTTAATCACCCTCTATGAAGGATCCTACTGCTAGCAAAACGCCGAAGTGGTATAGAGGGTAGGAAAAACGAGTTCGCCCGTTATTTAGAGGGAAACCACCTTATTCACTCAAAAAATTTTACTCAAAAAAATTTTTATTTTAAGTTACTTAAAAAAACAGGTCTACTTGAAAACATTGCTCAGTGACAACAGTAGGTACTAACATGAGGTCTTTAGGGCTCCAAAGTCAAACTATGAACCCTTACAGTTTCGATATGTCCGCTGTCTGTATGTCAGACTCACTGCGTCTCAGAAACCATCAACGTGACAAAACTAAAATTTTATATGTATACAAATATATTTTTTTACCCCGCTCTAAGAACAATGATGAAATGAGTAAAAAAATGTGGTTACCTTCCGTACATGTAAAATAGCACCAAAATGTTAAATAGAAAATTAGTCCGTAAAAACTTTTTTTTGTGTTGGTCGCAACGGCTTCGGAACCCTACACTGATCATGGTCGAACATGCCCTTACCAGATTTTTTAATGTAATGTACTAACACCTTAATCCAAAGATGGCTGATATAAATTACTTTTGATTCATTTAATTTGCAATAATCAAGGATCATGGTCATGTGGCATTTGTTATGTTATTACCTCGTATAAATTAAGCAGATAACTAGATGGAACCAGACCTGCAATTTATTAATCAATCACGTTATATGTAAAATAATTATTTCGACTAGTTTAAAATGGTGTAAGGAAATGATATATTAGCTTCATTTAATTAGTAATATTTAAATGTATTTATCATTTATCTTATTAAACAATACTTATTTATTTCGTAGCATAAAATCTCAGTGTATTACAACATGTTTAAACTTATTCATTAAGTCGAAAGTGCTTGTTTTCTTTGCAAGGGGGTATATTATTTAATTTAATTAATTTTAAAACAGTGTGCGTGTAAATACGCGACCATTTTAATTACATTTACGGATAACTTCGGATAATACACTGGGCTGTACACGACGCAGCATGTGACGGGAAAAGCTCAAATCCTCATCCTCTTAGCTGGACTGTTACACTATTTGAATTTACTGGAAGTGATAACTATAGCAAGGGCCATGAGGGTTGCTACAACGCCCGCCGGATTGCAAAAATTAAACATTTTAAGCATCATATGCATTATGGTTAAAGAAATGCTTCTGTTTGTAATTACGATCGTTTAAATAGACAAATTGACCTCTTTTTCTTACAAAAATAATTATGCGAACCTATTTGGTCAAATAGTTTTATCCCATTTTCAACTACGAGCCCATACAAAAGTAAACTAGGTAGCGAAACGAGTTTTTCTTACAAGGTTAGTGACAAGCCGTAAAGTTCTTATAAGACGACATCCACACACAATTTGACCAAAACCGAAACTAAGCTCTTGGCTTGTACACTACGCGACGATATACTAGTCGGCATAGAACAAGTATTAGTTTAAACGCCCGTTATGCAACTTACAAATGACCTCCTCATAAACCCAATTCCCCGAACCTCATTCAACACAAACAATAAAACAACAGGGAATAGTCAAAATTGTTTCCTTTCAGTCAACATAGCTCTATGGCTTTGAACAATTTGCTTCATCATTCGGAATAATGCGGGTGGACAGGCTTTCAGCCGGCTTGTTTGTCGACGCGGGCGCTGCTCCTCTCGCTACATTGTACTCATATGATGACCCGAGCTCGAAACTTGATTAACAATTATTAAAATGATGCGGGTGCATCTAGAAGGATTTAAAGCCTAGTTAAAAGAGACCAACTTGTAAGTTAATTAAAGCTAAGGAAAGTATCTTCTTCAATTAGTCCGGATATGATGTCTTTTTAGAGTTGCGTACTCGAAAGACGTCCAACGGAAACCTATTGTTAAACCAACGGTGGCCGATTATCCGTCCGTCTGTCTGTTTGAGATGTAAGGAGCTATATCTACCGTAATAGACATACACATACATACATAAACTCACGCCTTTATTCCCAGAGTGGGGTAGGCAGAGCCACAGAATTCCCAACAACTCTAAAAACTTCTTTATAATTCTGTAGGTAACCACATTTTGCACACTTAGGCTAAGATGTCTAGCAGTGTATTAGTGACAGGTTGCAAGCCCATCGCCTTACAGTACTACACGCCTTTATTCCCTTAGTCAGCTTTTACGACATCCACGGGCAGACATGGACTGGCATTATTCTAATTATACTCCCATACTTGTCCTCTAAAAGTTAGAGTACCTAAGCAAAGTTTGGTTTAATACATTTTAGTTATTTTTAAACATATAGCTGGTATAGGGTGTGCTTGAACATATATCAATATAACGGGTAGTTGTAAATCTATAAATTTAAATAAATTAATCAGTCTGCTTAGTATCTTGGACTTACATTAGCATGACACTGGCGAAGTCGGTAAGATTTAGACAACATTAATTATCACGGTATACAGTACAATTAAAAATCCTACAGTTAACTTACTACAGTCATAACCATATTACCAAAAATAAACATTACTTTGTATTCAGAAATAATACATAAATTGATTGAATTAACATGCAAAATTAATGAATTCATATTAAATATGAATAAAATTGATTATTTCACTATAATTACCAAACCATATTTTAATAATCATTCCACGAATAATAGAGCATAATGATCTGGTAATCTGATATATTTGAAATTCATATTTGCACCAGTAATTTGTTTGACGCTTAATGAAGAGCTGTATTAATTTTTTAATGTATTAATTTCATCGAAAATAAGTTATAGATAAATCACAACTTGCGTTAGTAGAGGTATAAACGTGAGCCAACATAAACATTATAAATAAATGACTAAACATTATACAGGGTGTTTACTTTGTCGTATGTAGTTTTACTTTGTTCTGGATCATTGTACCTATGTGTTGGTTGTACTGCTACACTCAAAAAGCGCACTTTATAGTAACGACCGATACATACCCTTCCCTATTGTGTGGTTAATTATTAACTAAGTTATTTTTACCAAATGTCAATTTATTATTAAAGCAATAAAGGCACACCTGAACATGACTGGTGAATGCAAGCTTATTATTAAATTTTGAATTGCCTCCATTGGTTACAAAACAATACAAAACATGGCTTTACTTTGAATAAGAGGGGCTATTAATGCGTTACAATGCATATGCAAGAATTCTGTGTAACTATGACATAGCTACAGACATAAAAAATATATTTTTCACTTCTCATGCTCGTAAAGTCCTTCTTTATGCTGGGTATAGGCTGCATAAAATCGCATTTTATGCACTAGTGCATAAATGGTTGTCGTCATCTAGACTAAGACAATTAAGCCCTACAGCCAGACAGACGAGGTGACTACATTAAATAAACTTGTTATTTGAATAAATTTACTTTAATTTTATTTATATTTGCATCGTAGTTGCATTTAACAAAGAAGAAATTTAAAACTATTAAAAACAAGCATTATTAACAAGAACATTAAAAAATCAATGTAGGTATAAACTTGGCAGTATTGCGTTCGACCTAAGTCAAAAATCGCAAACAGAAAAAAAAAAAAATTGACAGAAATACAGTGGCGGGAAAGAGGTTTTGGACTATTAATTAGTTATTTTCTTTGCAAAACTTGTTGTGCTATGGAATTTAATTAAAATGTCGTCTAGTGAAGAGGAAAATAATGCTCACACCTAACACACTCATGGAAAAAAATGCAAAAGAACTTATTAAAGTTTTTTTACATTATCACATGGAAAAAAATGCAAAAGAACTTATTAAAGTTTTTTTACATTATCACTGTTTTATTTCCTCGTAATCGAAGTGAAAAGCAGAGTGTATAACTCGGTCTTAAAACCCATTTTATCCTCGACTTAATTATCCAACCTCGCCTGCCGGCTCGGTTGGATACCATAAGTCTCGGAAAAAATGGTTTGTTTTATGCCCTTGTTGTACAATCTACTATTTTTTTATCTAATCCGGTCGAACTGTAGCGGTTCCTGAACTGTGCAGTTTGACTAAGGAACACTTAAATGGAAATAACGAAACTTACCCAAATTCGAATACTTTCACCAAAATATCGAAATCAGCCAGCACTAATGAATGCATTAACAACAATTTAAAATTATTATGTACTAGACCAAAATAAGGGATGAATGCACAAAGGAAGAACAGATAATATGGTACTGCCTGTGTATTTGAATAACATTGGTCTAATCCAATTGGGCGAAATGTTTTGGCCGAATGCATCTTTCCCTGTCATTTTATTTGCCAAAAAGTTGTTTCCCGTCGTAGTTGATTTATTTAATGTCAAAAATTTACCCTAACTGTATATGATAACACAAGGAAGGTCTAATTTTTTGAGAAATAATTACCTGAATAAAATTCGAAATTGCGAGTGCGTTAGGCAATAGCGACGCAGGATCCACAAGGCTTTTACTGGGTCTCTATTCTACTCGGTAAAACCATAGTGCCTTCGACACGTCGTCGTCGTCGTCGTGTCGTTTTTATTGACATGTAAATTGGCTTTACGAATAAATTATTATGATTATGATTATGATTATGGTATTGTGTTAAACTCGCCCGCCATTACTGTCAAGTTAATAAGAGCTATCAAAACGTTGACAATACGATAACCCGTCCAAGGCAATAAGGTTTTTCCGTGTAAAATCTCAGCCCTGCATATTTTTTCATAGTAATTTCATACAGCAACCGAATACGGTAAAAAAAATTATTGCGTCAATTAATCATATTTTATAATTTAAACAAATCGTTCATATAACGTATAAAAATTTACAAAATTCACGCACATTCCTATGTCAAAAATACTCATCCGTCATGATAAACAATAACAATAGAGAAATATCTGCCACCATTGATGCTGTGTAATAAATAACGTCAGAAACGCGGTCATTTGGCAGCGAGAAAACATTCCGTTTTCCTATTACTGGGCCACCACTCAGCCCGTCTTGTTATTCGGCATTCGGCTAACTTGCAAGCCGAAAAGTAAATTAACTCCGAACAACCAAGGATCCATCGTTTACGCAGATTAAAAGAAATAAAATGGGTAAATAGTGGTAGCGAAATACTATTTAAAAGGTACGGTTAACAAAGACTGTTGAGCCACCATAGAACCCTGTCATAGTCATGGCGTCAAGTCACGACATAGAAATTACGTCAAAAATAATAATTTACTCTCTGCGACAGAGTAGGTACTGCAGTAGCTTAACAATGCAAGATTTTGACTGTTACATTACCGTGAATTGACAATTTTAGCGGCGGGGCGCGTCGTCAGAATGAATTGATTTTGAGTTATAGTGGTAGCACTGCACGTACTCTCTTTTCCTTTATTTTTGTATTTTTTTGTCTATGTGTTATTGTTGTGAATAAATGTTTTACTTACTTAATTACCTATTTACTTAAATTTAACTATTTTTATTCAGCCTTTTTTGTGCTCGTAAACAAGTATCATTTCTGATTCGACATACAGGGTGTGCCATAATTAAACGTAAATATTATCATCACGGCGTAAAAAATACAAAATAACAATGTATTAAATTTCACTTAAAATATTAAGACATACTTTCCAAGCCTCTTTAATTTTTCATCATATTTTGGAATTATGATGTATTTCAATACAATGCTACGTTAATAAGAATTTCATATCATGTTTCAGAAGGTATACCTCAAGGTATACCTTCTTTGCCAGTATTACTAAAACCTCAATAACTCCTAAACTAATTAACATATGGAAAAGTTAAAACTTTATTCTAGACCGGTAAGAATATTTACGTCAAGTTCTGGGATACCCTGTATATTAAAGGGATAGGTATTATGGAGTCGTTTCTATTGGTTTACTTAGTCGTTACACACGCTCGTAAGACATTTTGGCAATATTGGCAATACAAAACACACGTGCGGGTAACGAGGGGGCTTAAGATGCATTGCATTAGGTTGTCATGTTTTATTACAATATTGTGGACTGGCAATATTAAATTATTAAAAGATATAACAGTTTTTGTATTGTAAACACGTTAGTCTAGTTGGTATTGACCTTGGCTACGATGCTAGCTGGCAAATACAGGTAAGGGGTGTACTAGATTTTTCCGTGTTTGTTTTTCACTAAATAGGGAGAAACAAATTTTATTTGAATACTTAAAAACTCGATTAAAATAAAACGGGCAATGCGTCTAGAAACTTCATCGATTTGTAATGATTCTAATTATGTAAAATACCACAAAAAAACTTCTAATATAAAACATGACATTAAGGATTTTTCGTGACATATCAGAAACTAATAATTTTCGGCCAGAGTATCGTATGACCTAATTTGCTCTACTATACCGCTTTACTATGCTTTACTATGCCTCCATAAAAGGATTGTACCGAATATCCAGTCACCCTGTATACACTAGCCCGCAAAACTAAGTACTTAGTTGAAAACATTGAAAGTGTGATACTTAGTTTTGCGGGCCAGTATATGTATATGCTTATACACACGTAAACCAACGCGATACAGCTATACCAACGACTCAACGATATCTTCTTTATAACTAATTGCATTTCAAAAAAAAAACAACCCGACTGGGGCATTTTCTAAGTACAGAGCCGTCTTATTTTTTCTCAAATTTATGAAATTCGTTGGGTAATTTGGCTCGGCTGCCAGCTTTGATGTCTCGTCCGTACAGCTCATTTGTATAAGAATAATATCGTTAAATTTTACAGGCAACCCTAGAAAAATAAAAACGGACGGTTACTTTAATGCAGCATTTTTTTCCCTCGTTAGAGCTGCCGAGTAATGTCTGCGTGTAATTTGTAACGATTCATGAATTTGAAGCTATGCTAATGAACTTTAATAATTTCTTACAAATCCTAATACTGTAAGAGTTATTGTGAAAGCTTTAATAGAATCGAATTTGTAATTTTCTTGCAGTTTTAATGAAGATATCGACAAACTAGCGGTCGCGGTTGTAAATTCCAGTAAGGGCAGATATTTGTGTGATGAGCGCGAATATTTGTTCATCGTTGTCAAGTACCCATAGTATGCTTTGAGACTAGGACGACAATTTGCGTGACATTGTCGTCTGATATGTATTATTATTTGAAGAGAATAGGAATAACCTAAAAAAAAAACATTCTACTTTTTTATTTATGTCCCCTTTGGAACTGTTGCCTCTTTGCTGCTATATATACCTACATTATATGCGGCTATTTCAGGAGATCAATCCATTAAGTGGGCGAGTCAACGCCTGCCATTTCAACCAAAGAATATCCATTAGTTTCGTCAATAGCCTAGTTTAAGAATCCATATCACGTCATTAATAGAGCCTGTTCTTAATGTTCTCACCCTTCTTAATGATATAGGTAGTCCTATACTAACCCCTGGTTGTCTGTGGGAGCATATTTCTATAGTGTGAACTCAGGGACAATCGCCGGTTGAACCTCTGCGTGTTGGCTTCGGCTCCATGTACGCCTTCCAAAGGCACTCACATAGTCCCATGTTATTGTTTGTATTATTATGACTGTCTTCTTTTCCTGTTAAATAATGAGTATACATTTTACAGAAAACCCTATAGAGAAATAGAGAAAGATGAGGCGTGTATGTAGTGGGGCGGGAATTCGTGGATTAAAAATATTATGAAACCAAATTATTATTTTTTATTTCATTACATTAAGACACTTAAGTACTACGTACGTTACTAAATTACTTTACTCATTAATACCCGTAATAAAAAGGGCGTAAGAGCTTAGCTGAATTTAAACTCACCTATAGAGAAGTTACATTAAATTTTATTTTATGGAACCATCGCATCTCGAACCACTCGTCAGACTGAAAGTGTACGTAGTTTGTACCGTGTGAGCTTGTCATATGATAAATGAAGTAGGTTTAAAAATGAATTAAATCTTACTATAAGTATTATATTCATTTTGTATTATTATTTGTGCATAAAATTCAGTGAAATTAAAAACCAAATTATTATTAAGCATTCTAACTTGTACGTTTGTATTCAAATCAGCACTTCGTAGGCAAATGCACATTTTAAAATTTTAGATTTTATAGGTAAATATACACAGTTTATTATTCACAAACTTAAGCTAACTTAGAACTCGTAGCCGTAAAACGTAGAACATATTATTATGTAGATCAGCGTAGCATGCTACGAAATTCTCGTAGCAGATAACCTAAGCGCATAAGTTTTATTCTAATAATGATTTTAATCTTTTAAAACCAATTACCTTAGTAATTATAATTATGTGGTAATACTAAAGTTGTATCCCGGTTTCCTTGACCACCGGCTTGTTAGAGTTGTATGCAAAGGTCGTACGAAACTGTGTAAGTGAACTAAGTTTGTTACGTCGTGACTGGCGTGTCGCAAACTAACGACATACATTAGCAGCTAAAGTATAATTATGCCATTCCGTAAATAGAATACGTACACAGTAAAAACATTAACAGTTTCACAAGAATACGATCGACCAAAATTATCTAGGTGGCCGCAGATCTGCCTACGTGGACTAGTATAGGCTGATGATGATGTTGAATGTATTCATAGCAAGCGTTTACTTAAATAATTTGATGATCATTAAGAACCATGATTGATAAAGAAACCGTTAAAAATCAATAAAAATCAATACAAATTGTTTTTACCTGTTGATTTTCGTCTTTACATCTATCTTTTCGTGAGAAAAATCACGTTAAAAATACAGTATGTTAAATTTATCGCCCTACATCGATGGAAGAAATGAAAAAGAAAAGTTTGTCTCTATTGCACCATATACACTACCTAAAGACAACATGGTTCTTACCTCAACATTTGCATCGAATCTTATGTTTTCGTATGTTATACAGGTGTACGCTTTCGGATACACTTCGATGCTGTAGACACTTTTGTGCAATTACTCCTGTTTCCCACCCAACTGATCAATTTTGAAGATAAATTCAGATATCAAAATGGTAGCACTTCACTTGTTGCACATTGGCACATTAAAAAAATACAGTTGTATATAGACGGCATAGTTTTTTAAACAATTGGTATGTCTGTTTGACAAATAGCGGCAAAAGCGTAAAAAGAAGCAATTAATATTCTAATACGCAGTAAAGCACCACTTTTGTTGGTGTCTGTATAAATATTTGGTTGACTGGTAGAGAATGCAATTATGCATTAAGTCTTTCATTTGTGCTATGTTGTGCAATAAAGGTTAAATAAATAAATAAACCCGTCTTTACTTAACTAAATTCATATTCATTCCGAATCACAAACTTATTTGACATATTAAGATATCTGTGTAGTTGCTTCTGTTAGTAATTTGCACCATGTTTGCACCAATATAAAACATTCACCAAACTGTACCCTTACCATGAGTTATAATACGGTATTTGACAAAAGTCAAATCAGCTTCTTTTTATGAAACATCAAAAACGCTCCGTTACTGTGGAATTTATAGGGATTACTATCTTGCGACGTCACTATCAAACAGCGTCCTTATTGTTGGATTTTATGAATTTAAAAATCTTAAAATAGCAAACATAAATAAAAGATTGATGTTTTCCTAGTATTTTAAAAAGGTTTATCTGTTGTTAATGAAAAACCAATTAAATTTCACTCTAGTCAAATACCCTATTATCGTACTCGTTAGCGAGTCGAATGCTCTGTCCCTCGCACTCTATAACAATTTCGCAAGGTCTACGTGGGACAGAGCATTCGACTCTCTGGCGAGTACGTTAATTGTAACTCATGGTACGGGTACTGATATTAATACACCAAGTTAAATAAAGTGGCACTATAAGGGTACTGTTCTTTATCTACTGTGTCCCTTTCACGTGCTTTAATGGTTCGCGGACCCAGCTTCATTTTCTCTCTATCGCATCAAGTGACGCTCTTAGCTCATGAAACTGGCTCGTAACTAGAATAATATCGTTATACCCTCACTTTTACTATTGTGAAGAGTGTCATTTTGAATAATACGTACTTGGAACCAACTGTGCTCTCAGATAAGTGTTGTCTTAAATATCTCGTAGAATAGAATTTAATAATTATCTTGAAGAACTCTTTCATGTATTATTTCTATTGGCAGCAGATTGAAATGTAATACACCTGGAAGAATTGAAAAACACTTAAAACAGATCATTTTCATTTGCATTGCACCTGCTTTTAAATCAGTTACTCTTTTTTACACCGCCGCCTTTGAAAAAGGACGAGATTTTCAATTTGCCTATTTTTTTTTTTGTTAGTTACATGATTCTTGATTTCATGAATAGAATATCTCAGGGGTGCTGCAATTTTAATTCGGAACGTATTTATGCTATGAGTGAACTTCGCTTCATCTCATTTTATGACGTTAAACAGGCAGTAACTAGCCGTTTATATAGAAATAGTGCTTTATAAGTTATTGACCAATAAAGGCGAACTAAAAAAAGGTTTTTATACACTTTTCCCGCAATTTTTGGTATAAAATGTTGCAAAAATGAGAACATCTCGCCCATCCTTTTAAAAGTCCTTACTCAGCGTGAATTTTATGAGCACTCAAATCTTTTAGAGGTTCGTTAATTTTAACAAGAAAGCGCCCGAAGGATACATGGCCACTTAGTTGCTGGTTATTATATTGATAAACTTAAAAAAACTGGAATATACTGCAAAGTTGGCAATAAATAATGTTTTTATACTTCCAAATGACAACGAAGAAACGACATATTTCATTTGAGTAATAAAACACCCTTTAGATTGCGGAGTATGAACAGGGTGATTACGTGTATTTATTAGGATTAACGTAAGCTATCGTGTGTTCTCCTATGTCAAGTCCGTACAGTCAACAGCATAAATAAGTGATCATTTATGTACCTTGTCGCTTTCAATCGTTTAACAATTTTGAATGACATTTCAAACACGACGTTAAAGTGACAAGCTACATAAATGATCATTTAGTTATGCTGTTGACTTGATGTTACATCTTGTTGGTATTAAATGTTAGCAAAATTCTAGGGGTGTTCTAGTTTTACAGTACGGGTATTTTTCGCCTCTATAATTTAGTTAACGAGCTTATTCGTAGCTCGAGACCTCAGACAACGCTAATAACAATGCCATTTCTGGCCCAATTATCACGAAACAAGGGAAGGCTATTATTTAAACAGGTGGTGCTTTGTGTATTTTTTATATATAAGGAATGTAATAATTTTGTACAAATGTGCCTTTGTCTTTTAAATGAATTTTGTGTTTTGATAAATAAACGAATATAAATAAATATCTCACACAAACTGACCTAGTCACAAGCCAAGCTCTACGCACGCGAATGTTTCGTTCCTGAGTCATGGATGTTTTCTATGTATTTAAGTATATACTTCTCTATATAAGTATTTATATCGTAGTACCCATACAACAAGCACAAGCCACAAGTAGTACAAGCCTAGAGCTTAGTTTGGGATTAGGTCAATTGGTGTGACATTGTCCCCTGAAATTTATTGATTTATTTATATTTGTAATATCTATCTAAGTAGCAACAATATAGTATAACTCAAAAAGTGACATGACATTTCATTTTATCAATAACTATTAAAGTTAAATGAAAATAAATGTAAAATTGCCTTATTTTACATTAGATTACTGCTAATCTGAACTTAATTAGGTATTTATAAACTGTAAGTACTAATTAGCAACGGTGGAAGAAATAAATTTGTTCAGTGAAATTAAACATTTTACCTTGCAACCCTTGCCTTGGTACCCTTCTTACATATTTATTGAATTAAACGTACACTTCCCCAAATAATGCAGTTTACTAAATTCGTTTAAATAAATAAAAACTAATTTAATACGTATTTTTTTTTTTTTTTTATTATTTATTTAGAACACATACAGTCATATTTGAATGCAATATAGAAGTACTTTGTACTAAACAATATAGTACGAAAAGACCTGGAGGTTCATTACTGAATACACATAATAATTAAAAATAAAATGCGCTTGATTAAACTAACAATACGAATGAAGTGAAGAAACACTAAAGATGACAATATAAGATAGGTACTGGTAAACAAAATATAGTTTATAGGATACTAAAACAATTTACATTTTAATAACCTTTTAAGGCTAGTAAGAGGAACATGAAAAGGATCAATGTTAAATAGATGCTTATTATAATATTTAGGAACGCGTCTGAAAAAGGTATGTCGGGAGTAATTTGTGCGGGCAAAGCGCACATGAAATAGAGGTCTAGGACGTAAAGGGTGGTGCGGTACACTGAAAGTAAGTTTTTCCAAAAGATTTGGACACTGAATAACACTTTTAAAAAGCTTCGGTACCTAATTTCTACTTACTTTCAACACTTAGGTACATTTTAGTGTAATAATTAGAAATTCAAGTGTATAATGTATCTTAACACGTAATTGTACAAAGAAAAATAGTTAACAATTATATAATACGTCGAAATCAATATTATCCCTAAGACATCATTTTTTTAGAAAGCCTTTGAGCGATTGAGAAATTATTACAAGACAAGATTTAGTCATATAAGTACAACACTAACATAAATAAGTTGGTACTAGAATAAATACAATTTGATTAAATTGCGTAAATAAATCTTCGTTTAATTTTGTCGTAAAGAGGTTTACCGTAAGGTGCCTCTCGCGGTTGAATCCAATTCTAGGAATCCCAAAAAACTCAGCGGTGCGAGCTCGCGAAACCTCGGAATTTAAACGGGGTGAAAATTCTTACTCGTCTGGAATTAAACCACACGCAGACTTTTACAATCCTTACATACATTTACAGAGGTTGACAGTTTAAAGGGTATCTTAGCGTGTAATCGGTTATTTTCTGTGACATGTGTAGATCACCCTGTATATTAAACTCAATGTCATCGGATCCGAAAGAGCAAACTTGGGCAATATTGAGTACTTATTTCTGAGTCTTTGAGATCTTCTAGGTATTTAAGAATGTCTAGTACCCATAGTAAAAGCCCAGGCCTAGTTTAGTTTGGGTCAATGTAAGAGCGTCGGCGGCCTAGTGGTTTAGGGGTCGCGATCGTAGGTACCGAATTCCAACCCCCGCGGTCACTAGGTATTACCCATGAGTTTTTCTAAGTTGAGTAAATTACCAGACGCTATTGTGATGAGTGAAAAACATCGTGAAGAAACCTGCACATTCGAACAGCTGAGTTTATAAGATTGCAAATTGCACAAAGGGTTCGAAGTGTATTCGAAAACCCCATCTGTATGATAAGATAAGACAAGGGCAAATGTTATATTTTCCTTTGATATTTATTATTTACTTTCCATTATTTATTTATTTGGTTCACCTGTTTCAGCTGTAGGCAGTGACAGACACGCAGACTCTGTATGCGAACACACAAACAAAACTTCAAGGCGTTTGGGATTTGAACAAAACATCTTAACACCCACCTTTCACCACCCACGGAAAAAAAACAGATACAAATATATTTAGCTTTACGTATATACGCTTTCCTCCATTTACATCACATGTGTAATCTTCACGCTTTCCACATCAAAGAACCAGCATTAAGAGGGCACATATACGTTGAAGTCGGGAATGCTCTGCGATCTGAGGGTTATTATGACATAGCTATATTAGTTCAGATTACGCTTGGAGAAAGGAACAGAGTTATATGACTGCTATAGCGCTGTCCTTTTCGCTTGCCGTAAAATAAACTGCATTGCCATTTCGTAATAACTCCCCTGGATCAGAAAACCATAAGATATGCGTTTGTTCTTTGGCTATATTAAATTGGTTAATTTTTCCTTGAAACTGCTAAACGTTAAAATACGATTAAAACAAAAATCTGGCCTAGTTTTTTTTTGCATAAACTAAAATACCAAGTAAATCCTATAAATTTAAAATAAAACTATAGCAAGTAAAAAAAACTAAAATAAATCTCATCAGATTAAGGCTACTAAAGTACCACAGATTCTGGCAGCATTTCCTCGCTGTTCTGCAGTACCTACTTAGGCATTGCCCGAGGAAGCTGCCAGCTCTGTGGTCTCCGGTGGTTTCTATTAGCCGTTTCGAAATGTCCAAGCTAAGCACTTAAGCACAACAAGCTAATAGCACTGGTTTCCCACGGACCAGGGGTCTCGACACCGAAAGGAACGAAGTTATATTCTGCGCCGAGGCCCCAGTTCTTCTTCAGTCTTTCGGCCGCTTTATCCACTGCACCTGGGTTGTTTACTATTCCGCTGAGGTGTGACGAGCCTTGGGTGTCTACGTGTATCATTTTAAAACTTAAACAGATTATTTTTCAAACGACACCTTTACGACGCCAGTCTCGCGCAACTCAACTTTAATCACCCTGTGAAACACATCGTGACATTCGTGACAATGTTAAAACCTTTTCAGCGAAATATTTAATCTTCGTTGGCCTTAATTATTTTGAATTTACGCTATTTAAGGTTAAAATTTGTGGAACAATCGCGAGTAATTCCGGTCCGAAGTAATTTCGGTACGATATTAATGTATTTGATTAAAAACACGCTAGGGCAATATTTTATTTCAATTCGACTCGATTGGGTTGCATTGCGTCATTATAACATCGAACAGACTACATTATCCATTTCGCTCTAGCAAATTACTGCTTCTCATTCAGTGATATTAATCAACGGGTTGTTCATGCAAAACATACTTACTGTTCTGTAGAATGCACATGACACGTGTATTTAAAAAAAAAGAAATTATTGATGATCCGATTGAAAAGTAACCATTATGTGCGAGATCAGGTTGATGCTTTCAAAAGAGACTGGCAGACGCCTGCACAAGACAGAAATGCGTGTAAGGTCGAGAGCCTCTATTGCACAAAGCAAAGAACATATTTACAAAATAATAAAAATTTATGCAAAAAGTACCTACTGTGACTAAAAATAACATCAGACACTAAAACATATTTCCACGATGAATCTTGTCTAAAAATCTACGCAACATCTTGTTCCAGCAAATGTTTACAAATCATTCGCTTGAAAGAAAGCCATCGCATTGTCAAACGCTTCCCTACTTTATTCACATCTAAACCCTTTCGAATTTGACTAAGTTACCCTACTCTATCCGATGATTCCCTACACGTATACCGGTAGATAACGTCAGTCACGTCAAAGTCAATGTTTGAGCGACGCCAACATCGCACAGTGTCCACCGGGCCCGCACTAAATCATCCTACGGCAAACAGCCTCCGATTACATACAGTAATATCACATGTAACATACAGGATGTGGTGTGTTTATGGAGGTTGGAGCAAAAATAGAGATAATTGTACTTTTTTTTTGAAAAAATTTAACTTTTTCTAGACTAGTACATTTGAAAATTTTATAAGCCTATATTTAAATAGCATGATACAGGAGAATATTATGTCTTTAAAAACACATCGGCTTCTTGTCGTCCGTCGATCGAGATACCTTAATAAGATACACGTCTGAAATTATTTATTAACGCTGTGATGGAATGACTTAAACCAGGCAGTTAATAATTCGTCCGTCGAAATACCTATAAAGGGAGTCCTTAAAAGTATAACATGGCAGTCTTATTCTCTTTTAAGCACATTGTCGACAAACACGGCCAGCGCCCGTTTTATGGTCACCTTTATCGCGCTGGATAAAGCATGCAACACTCTCGCACTTAGAGCTGGTCAGAAAGTGACAGATGCTATATCCACGTAGATAAACGACAAACATCACCTTAATAGGCAGCAATCAAGTATGGTTACCACGAAGCAAACAACTTATCATTCGAAACAGAAAGAATATTAACGGTTTTCCTTTTTCAAATTTAAGAATAAACCTAATGTCAAGCTTTGAGCACTGTTAGCTCCAAGAAAACTTTGGTCTTGGAATTTCGACTACTTACCTCCCGCGGGCACGAACCGTATGAATGATCTTTAGATTACCGCTGCGATCCAACCGAGTGTCGGCTCACTCCTCAGGGCTTTCCCGAGTTGTGAAGTATGATCAATGACGTCTGTGAATCATGGAGATGATAAAGGGCGCCGAGAGAACCGTTTGGCGCGGGAGTCAATTGTATTTTTTTTGTATCCCTACGGCAACAGAATGCGGTCTGTATGTCGATAAAACGTTTTCTACAATTTCCTGTCTGCATATAGCGCTAGGTACGAGTAGCGCAATATTTTATACAGCGTGCAGTATTTTTAAGTTGCTTAATCTAGTCGTATTTGATAACGTATTAAATTGATAAATACTCAATGAAAATGCTGTACTTATGAGTCAATTGTGCCAATTCCTCATAATTAAATAACATTTATTTACCATCCAGCGAGGAAATGCTGCCAGCATCTTTGGTACAATGACGCAGGGGCCATTCTTAGATTTAATGTTTTAGTTAATTTATATATTTAGAGTTAGTTTTATTTAACCGCGCCCTTTATCCGAATGTGTATAAACTTTTTTCTCTCCTCTCTCCCGAACATGTGTACCTTTGTGCTCCGACGATTCGACTATTGTTAATTCAACGACAAGATCGCTAATTTTATTACAATAATATCAGATATCCTTTTCGTCTGCACTACAGTTACTGTTGCTCTCCAAAAATGTTCTCAAAGGGCGTGTTTTTGCACCGTGTCTGATTCGGGTCCGACAATATCTATCCTTTAAGATAATTTTTGGAGAGAGGTGATTTTTGTTTCCTATATCTGTTTGGTTAGTGCTGACATAATCATTGATAGTCATCATTTTTCTAAGAAGAGATTCTTAAATAACAAAGGTGTAGACAAGGCTAAGTAAGTTTAGGTTGGATTAATAAAAATACTGAAAAAGACACAGTTCCTTAGAAAAATACGTTATAACTTGCGATATTTATGACCTAAAACATATTATGAGTAAAAATAATTATGGCAGACGATATTGACCCTAATTTTTAACACTAATAATCGTCCTAATAATAATTTAACTTAACTTGACCTTAGTGAACTGGGCTCGTTCTATGGTCGCTTTTATCGCTGTGGATAAAGCATTTGTCACTTTCACACTTACACACAAGTCATCGATAAACACATCCATAATTAAGCCAGCCGCTATTCAAAGATTAGGGCCTTAATAACGTCATTATATTTCAGAGGCTAGTTACTTAAGATTATTACTAATCTTAAATACAATATTATTAAAACTGAAGTGAAGTATGTCGCGTTGAAATGTTACTTAAGGCACTATTATATAGCCAGGAACAATCAATAATGAGACTTCCATGAAAGAAAAGTAATTTCTCCCGGAATTTTCCAATATGGACGTGCAGACATTGCCGTTAACAGGAGCGTGGGAGAATGCCATCCGAACCGAAATTCAGGTACCTATTATATTATTTGTGTACATTCTATTTAAAATTGTGAAGTACCAAATGGTTATTATCACGTTTGTCGCTGTAGATATCTGATTAATTATTTTTAAACTACTTTCGGGACGGCATTAAAGTCTAATTACTATGCCTAATAATATTAATAGCCAAAACGATGTCATGACGATACTTTTAGCCACTTGGCTAAACGTGAAACTCAGTACTTGTACGAAGACGACACCTTTAGCCACTTGGCTAATCGCAGAACTCAGTATTTGTACGAAGATGACTCCTTTAGCCACTTGGCTAAACGCGAAACTCAGTATTTGTACGAAGACGACTCCTTAAGCCACTTGGCTAAACGCGAAACTCAGTACTTGTACGATGAGCGCGAGTATTTGTATTTCGCTACATATCATTTTTAGGGTTCCGTGCCCGAAGGGAGCCTACAAACGTCACATTTGGTATGATTGTATTACAAACCCTGAAGAAGAATAACAATTACTAGAAATGGTCAAGTGTGAGTCGGGCTCGTGCTGATTCGATTCGAAGTCATATTCAAATCGGAAAATAATAATACCTACTGTGCGGTGGTACGAAACCCTCGGTGCTCGGGTCGGGTTCTAACTTGACCAGTTTTTTTTATTGTCATTTTATGCTTTCGACCTGAAATGGTATCAAAAAAGAAAACTTTTTTATTTTCATTTTCATTTTATCACTGTCTAGTTCCTATAGCAAAAGCCTAGCTATAGCTTAGTATGGGACAAGGTCAATTTGTGGGAGATTGTTCCGCGATACTTATTATTATTTAAAACATTAGTATACCTATTCATGGAAGCTTTCGCAAAAGTAAACGCTTGGTAAAAGAATTTCCGCCGAAAGCAATTCTTGGTTACAAAGTAGGCTTTCCTTTCCCCAGACAATAATTTCCTGTGTTTGTTTCGCGGTACACAAGTAAATCGATCAGATTGTGATGGAGAAGCCCTCAAGGACCGATGGATCACGTCTGAATGCCATTTTTTACAGAGTCACCCATTTCTCTGATGACAGTGCTAAAAAACAATTGGAAAACGATATGAGTTCGTTACAAACGCCCTTTCAAATAGGGTTTTTATTTTAACTTTTAAATACCATTTGCAATTCACAGAAAAATCCTTTGAAAAGGCAATTATAACTTACTTACTAGAAAAATATTGAATATGTGGCAAATGTAATGAATATTATGAACAGCCTATATGTGTGGTAGACTACCAGTTAGAACCAGTTTACCTGAAAAATCAGAAGGAAAAAATTGTCATTTTTATAAACCAAAGAAAGCTCGATTATGCGTTCATACGTTCACATCTGCCGCGCGCGTCGCTTGTATAAATGTAAATACGACGTTTCTGGAATTCTCTACGTCGGCCTGAAGGCGCCTAATTTCGTATTTACCTGAGAACTCCGCTATTTTTAATACACATGATTTTTGCAAAGCCGGGCAAGATCATAGAATAGGCCAATATTCAGCGGTATAAGTTTGGGTATGAATGACGGTTCGGAAAGACGGTAATGGAAATGGTTATTGTAGGATTATTATATAGCTGTTATTACCACGGCAACGCTCTATTACAGAACTGCAATCTGGTACGCGAAAAACTATACAGGGTTTAACAAAAACTCCGTTCAGTTAAAAACCATTTGTCAATGACCCCTTGCACACTACAAATGCAAAAAAATTGAAAATTGATTTGGTTTTAGTTTTGTATGGGGTCAGATTTGTAAATGTTTTTTCTCCATACAAACGTTTTTTACTTTGGATTGCTAGGAGCGACTCTACAGACGGTTTCTATTGAAAGAGGATTTTGCTACATCATGACTAATTTAAAGGTAAGCTTCGTTTGTATAACCTTGCCATTTATACGTAACTATATGTACGCCTAACCTGCCTAACTTTATTCACTTACCTATCTGTTTATTCCTTTAAAAGTAATGCTAGTTATATAAAAAGCATGACACCGAACTTTATAAATGAAACCGCAAATCCCGTTTCTATCGCCCCATTTTCGCTTGTAACGGAATTCGCTTTTTAGGTAATCTCCCTGCGTTTTTCCGAACACGATAACGTAACGAGGCCGACACGTCCCTGTCTTGTGTCTCGACAGGTGACATGTAGTTACAGCGGGAAAATGTCTAGATGTGTCTATTGACAGGCAGAGAATAATAAATGAGAAGGAAGTGTATCGTACCTTAACTCTAGTAATACAATATTTTTTTCTTCTATCCATCAGCAACAAGGTTATAATTTCGTATGTATTTTAGACCTAAAATATTTTCTAACAAAAATATAAACATACATACACTCAGGCCTTCATTCCCAAAGTGGAGGAGGCACAGCTACAAAATTACCAACAATTCTAAAATCATGTTATTGCCGACGCGCTGGCCTAGTGGGTAGTGACCCTGCCTACGAAGCTAGGGTCCTGGGTTCGAATCCCGGTAAGGGCAGATATTTGTGTGATGAGCGCGAATATTTTTTCCTGAGTCATGGATGTTTTCTATGTATTTAAGTATAAGTATATTTCTCTTTATAAGTATTTATATCGTTGTCTAGTACCCATAGTACAAGCCTAGAGCTTAGTTTGGGACTAGGTCAGTTGGTGTGAGATTGTCCCCTTATATTTATTTATTTATTTAATTTATTCTGTAACCACATACAAAAATCTTGCATATACTCGGAACGAAAAATCATTACAGACGACAGGCCGGGGTGATTATTCGGCGATTTAACCGCCGTCATCATTGTCTTCGCATATTATTCAAGATAAACTTTATACGTTTCTTATTATTATAAATGAAATGGATACTACCCCCGGGTCCGTTGATTTTGACATCCAAAGTTGCTGGTAGTTATCATTATTTTCGGCAATATATTGAAGACAACAATGACGGCGGTTGAAATGCCCGAATATTCAATTCACGCGCCCGGCATATAATATATATTATAATACAGCAGATAACTTTTCATATTGATATTTTTTTCGTTTTCATTTGAAAACAACTACATAGTTCAGCCCCCAAGCAATCAAACAATAGACGGGCACACACAGGTAAATGCAATCACTCTGTGATTACAGGCGTGAAGGAATGTATGTATGTACCTATGTACATACCCGCTTTACACATATACTGCCTCTTTTTATTGTGCTGGGGTTTTTTAACGCAGTTCGAATAGTTTATTTTACGTGTATAATAATTAACTATGAATAAAGTATTAGCTTTTTTCCTGGGGTAAAATACCATTACCTGATTCCAAATTTACCTAATCCAAATAACGTTTTAATATAACTCTCCATTTCTGAAATTGCCCAATAAGGAAAATGGTTTACTGTATAAAGGTACGTATTGAGCGCTTTCCCTTGACGGTAACGTTATATTTATGGCTTTAAATTTCCCAAATGTCAGCTCCAATTGTTCGATATTTGAAACACAATTCCTTATTCAACATTATTAGTAGGTACCTAATAATAATGATGTAAAATGGGAAATAATATATTTATACAGGGTGGCCAAATAACAGGTATACACTTTAGTTTTGTAATTTTATTCTATGGAATATATATTTTTTAAAGTATTCCTTGTTAAATGTAGTATTTAGGGCTGGCAGTTAAACATGGAAAACAATGTCAGACAAATGTCCACCTCTAGCAGCATGGCAGATGTGAACCCTTTTCATTGCATTTTTCATCACATTTTCACACATTTCCTGCGTTATCTCAGTGACTGTGTTTTGAATACTTTGTTTTAATTGCTGAAGGTTCATTGGCCTGTTAGCATAGGTAGACACGTTCCTTTAGATAGCCCCACAAAAAAAAGTCAGGGGCTGTTAAATCAGGCGATATTGGGGGCCAATCAATGTCACCGTTTCTCGAAATTAATCGACCGGGAAACGTTCTTTTTAATGTTTTTATTGTGGCTCGTGCCGTGTGACACGTTGTTCCGTCGTAAAACGATCGATAACAAATTTGCCGTATCTACTCAAAGTAATTTTCATGCAACAACTGTCATATTTACCGCCAAAACAAAATGGCGACAAAAAAAAGTTGTATACCTCCAAATTGGCCACCCTGTATTTGCCCTTAAATTAAAAAAGTTGCTTAGTAGAAGTTACGAACTAAAACAATTTCAGAACATGACTAGATTTTCATAAATTAACAAAAAATCTATAACGATAACAATTGCTTAGATGCATTACGCTTACTAGCGTTTCTATTCGTTTCGTTTTTAAACCAATGGCGTCACAGCCTCGCGATTGGTTTAACAATTTTCCAGGCATACAAGCAAGAAATGGAATAGAGCCACGAATTCGTAACTTCCTGGAGGATACTGATCCATAAAGTTATATTTCAGGAAAGTTCAATTAAATTTGAGTTATAAAATGTAGGTAGTTAAGTTCAATTTTGAGCGACATGAATGTGGTCGATGAAATGTACTATGCCTGGAAAAGGTTTAAAAACAAAATTAATAGTAACGCTAGTTATCGTAATGCATCTTGGCCAGGGCCTCAGCTCTGTAAAGTTAGGACGGACGGACAGACGAATGGAACCCTAAAAAGAGTCTTAAATAATCTGTTTTTTTACAACCCAATTTCTAGTATTTGTGGTGAACCCCGGCAAACCAGCACATTTTCCGTGTCGTATGCCGAGCAAAATTTCCATAAACACGTATAATCTCCCGTGAGAGGAGCTTCGCGGTTAGCTGCGGTCCCACAGAAGTCACGGGAAAACAATGAATGTGTAAATAAATAGTTTAACACTACCTATCCACAAAGAAAAACAGTCTTGCCGGTCACAGAGGCAATGTTTTACGCTTTGCGACTTTTAATTTGTAGAACTTTTGTTTTTAATGCGATAGAGAAGGCTAGTAGGTCTTTGAGAACCATAGACTTTTGCATTCACAAGACTACAGTAACAGTGAGGTGAACAGGCATCTAATGGCTCAGATTTATTGGTTGATAGCAATCCATTGACGGGTTGTTTTGACATTTTTGAGCGAAGAGCTATTGCAGCGACGCCGACGCAATGTATCACGCAACGAAACTGAGCCTTAAGTATGCTTTATCCCAGAACGCAGCGATTTTACCATTTTTGTTGAATGAAGTATCTATAATGGTTAAAATAGTAAGGAATAACCTTTATTGCATCAATCCATACAAAATACAGATGAGGTGAATAATCCTTTTCCATCGTTTTTTGTCGGATATGTTCGTATTTATCTAGCTTTCTCAATTATCTTCAGTACCCATCAATAAGCCAACTGAGAAAGCAAGATAAATACGAAATTATCCGACCAAAAACGATGGGAAAGGATTATTTACTACATCTACAGCAGTATTCGATTGTGATCACCTAAAGCAAGGATTTATTTAGACAAATGCGCGGATTGTAAACACATCGATTGCGCTAGTACTCCAAAGGGAGAGATTGCCTTTCCCAATAACATTACCGGGGCAAACACCGGCCGTACTGAGAGCTAGTATGGTTGCTCAGTCAGGCTCAAATCTATTCGGTTTGTGTGGACCCGGCCATTAGTGTAACTAGGTTGTGGATGTATTAATACTAAATAAAATTAACTACAATTTCATTTATTTCAATTTTATTTCGAAATCATTGGAGATGTACAGAATTAAATTATGTTTTATATGCACTGTTAAATACGCGAGGTACCTACTTATTAAATCGCTGTTACATTAAATTAATATAACTACAGAGATATAAGTATTTTGTATGAAATAAATCGTGTTTTATTTATTTTTATAGTTATAGTTAAATAACCTAAGAGAATTGTAAAGTGAAAAATTTCCATACAAAATGCCATTACGTTTCTCTCCCCTTAAACCTAGTCCGATATCAAAAAAATGTTTCTTAGAAAATAGTTTTTTTATAATAACTACAAAATATTCGAAAAAATTGTGGAAATCAGACTTGATTTAGGGTGAGAAACGCTATCGCCTTTTATAAGTATGGACTTTTTTAACTGAGCTTCACAATCCTCTTAATGATTACTAATTACCCATTTCTCTACATTACCGCAGAGACCGGGAAAAAGGCTGTAGAAGGACGAGTGTAGCAACCGCTTTTCCTAACTGAGGCTTTACTCGTTCTTTTCTCCAACAATTTTCAAATGTCAATAATATTCAACACAGTCCCAAAATTTCCTTTAAAAATAAGAGCATTGTAACCATCATCATCAACATTACTCTTCTATTAACATTCAAAACAGGTACGATATAATATGCAACTGAAATATAGCATTAAATAAAATCACAAATTTAAACGTTATAAATCCTATTTTAATAATTTATTTTGTGTATTTAAAAAAAGGTTAAACTATTTGATACAGTTTTAAGCACGTTGTAAACGATGTTCGGAAAGTTTAACCTTTTTAGTCTGACATTTAAAAATGAAAAATAATCGTGGAAAAAAATTGATTGCTACGATGTTAAGCTGTTTGGAGTTAGTTATGGTAGTCCAAACATGGTTTTAAAAAGTAAAAAAAGTGGCATGTTTTGAAATCACTTACATTTTCGCGATCACTGCCGTTGGTAAATAATATATTACTCTCTTTAAGTTTATCTGGGCAACTCAGAACTTCGCGGGCTGTTTTTACAACAGTAAGGTGAATATTTCCGAGTATGTGGGAGAAAACTACGTTACTTAAAATAAATTATTTAACCTGGAAAGTTTTTCGTAGAAAGGACACATGACTAACTACTGTCGCGGTCAGAGACTTCAATTAAATTAAATGCTTTATTAAAGTTGCTGCTGTCACTTTCTTTGCTTTAGCAGTAGAATAAGACAACACGTCACTAAACAAGCATTCAATTTAATTGACGTCTCTGAGTACGACAGTAACTAATAATCGTGCTCTTATTCACTTATTACAGCATTGCACAATATTAATTAAAATTACTTTCATAGCAAATGGCAAATTGAAATCGGATGTCTTTTTATACTAGTACCTATAAATTTAATCAATTTGAACTTTTTAATGTTGTCTTCATAACCTTTGATAAAGTATATTTCTTTATACTCAACGTTTTCCATTCAGAAATATCTCCGAGTAAGCGATACAGTAGGGTATTCTACAAAAATAATTTGTAAAAGAACGTGTTACGGCTTCGCCCTCGGGTAATTTCGTGGAATCCTTACTTATTTCATTAAATAACAAAACGTAATACTCGTAAAATGAAACCAATACGCTGATTAAGTTATTTTTTGCCGAAACACTAATTAAATACCTCATTTTCTTTTTACAATGTACTTATCGCAGCGAATATTTTTATACCGGACATTTTAGATGTGTGTTTATTTAATAGCTTGTAATTTTCAATTAGATAAAGGCTATTTTATTATCTGCAGATATACAGGGTGTACAATCCAAATTGGTCAGTATGGAGAAGTCGGAAACTATGAGAGATAGCGAGATCTGTTCTTAGGAACCATAACGTCGATTTTAGATTCAATAATAATTACATTCAAACTTTTTTATTAACTCATAATATTAATACAATAACATTTTATTAATACATAACCGGGAATCGAACCATCTCGTGGCTAAACATCTCGTGTGGTTATGGCTGGTTTTAGTCCCTTGTTGAACAATCTACTATTATTTATTAAGTGGCAAGTAACGGATTTTCAAGCTTTTGTTGAAGGCTGAGCTACGCGAAGCATGAATGTGAACCTCGAAGTCTCCGTTATTCAAAAATAATAGGGATATTACCAAGGATATTGGGGAAAAGATAGAACATTTATCTTACGTGTGCTGGTAACCCTATTGCCGGAAGGCGGAAGTGTTGACGAGTTAGGAGTTGACACGAGGAAATAGCGGCGCGCCGGCCGGACGGGGCCGTCTTACTACAGCGGTTAATAGGTTCACTTTGAACCCGTGAAACCGATTTCGTTTGTTGTTTTGAGACCCCTTGGAAATACAGCGTGTGTAAATTAATTAGATCTCGATTTCAAGATTATGCCTTATTTTGCAGTTGGTTATTCTGAGAGTCTCGCATTAAACATAATATTTTTACCATATAACGGCCGTAATGTCTTTGTTTACATACTTATTGAGGAAATTTCTTAAATGTCTAATGTATAGTTGGGTAGGGTGGGTTAGGTATCATTAATAAAAATACAAAGAACTATCAGTTTCTTAACAAAATAAGTTGTGACTTGCGATTATTATGACTTATAAACAAATGTGGCAAACAATATAAATCCCGAAAGATTACTATTGCCGTGGGACAGTCAACGCGGATGAAGTCGCGGGCAGCAGCTTGTATCTACTAATGTAAGTTCTAGAATAACAAAAAACACTGTGTTAACAAGGTCTATACCAAAATCCATAATTTTCATTTCGCATAATGTATCATTTTGCATAAAAACGTTTTTCCTAAAACGGTTTTTAGAATAGGAAGGGTTTTATTTCATTTATTAAAAAAACTAGCCTAACGTAACCTAACCCATACTACACAATAGACGTTTATCTATCCAAATATCATAAATCATAAACCTACACTCGTGCTTAATTTGCGGTTGGTAGGACAATGTGCAGTCCGTCCGGATCGCTACCACCATCTTATCCATTAACCTACCGCCAAACAGCAGTGTTCGCATTGTTGTTTTCCGGTTTGGGGATAAGACAGCCGGTGGAATGACTAGCATAGAGGCATTCCATCTTAGTCCTCAGGGTTTGCAACGCATTTGCAGTCTTAGGATTGCATTGCAGTCTTGTGAATGCGAATGTCTATGGGTCACAGTTTCCACTTACCATCAGGTGGCCTGTGTGCTCGTTTGTCTTCTCTATGCCTTAAAAAAAAATGCCCTTCATTATAATAAAGTCACATAAACTACTATTATTGAATTCTGCAATGTCAGCCTAAAAGGGTGTTATGCGAAATGACACAATATGCGAAAAAAAATGCGTTTCGAAGGGGTCCCGTGTTAACATTATCATTGAAGTTTTTACCAATAAAGTGTTCTTATTCTTTTTTCTTAGGTGTATGTGTACTTAATTACGCATGTGTACCTGTAGGTGTAATGTACGGAATACGGATCTAATAGATCAGATGACCGGAACCGGCGGCCGTCCGTGCGTCCGGCAGGTTGATATGTAAGCGGTACTAATTCGTGTTGAGGAAACTAAGCGGTTGGGGTCATCTTAACCGAATTAAAGGGCTGAGAACATTTGTCTAAAATCAAAAACTTGTTTTTTTTTAATGTTGTTTTACTAGTCGGTCGCTTTGCTCGTGCATTATGTCACTGTTCTGCCGAACATCATTTATCTTGTCTCTCGTCATTGATAATGAAAGACACTTTACTTACTACTCTTAATATTTCTTAAATTAGAGTATAGTTTTTCAAATAACATATTACTTTTATCGCACCTTCCTAGGCAGTGAAAGTAACTTTTATGTATTCTTTTGTACAGGGTGGGGTATATTTCACTAGCAGGATTTTAAATGCATTTGATCATTCTATTATATGACAGGCCTTATAAGTTAAAACACAATAATGTCACGGAATACAAAATAAGTCATACATAACATATTAGTCGTTGTAAAGACCCATCATAACCCAGAATAGCTTGTATTCAAGTTAGTATACTCAAAGTAACTATTGATATCATCCCTCTCGTCCAAACTTAAGTGGAGATATTCAGAACGAAGTTCCAAACCGTAACAGTGCAACTTAAGTTTATAATACCGAGCCATACATCAACGTCTCATACGCCGGGAAATCGTTTTAAATATATTTTTGATGGATACGCTTTTGCCAAAACCGGTTTTAGGCGCACTCAAATGATGCGGCATTTTTCGATGTACGTGGTAGTAAAACCAATGGTTAAGAATTATGTTAAAGCGACACGGCACTAAAACGAATGTATATTTATGTCACCGGTTAACATAGGTTTATTTTTAAAGCTTTTAAGTAGCTTAAAAAACCTCATTTGCTATAGTGCCGGTGTATCATCGGCGAGGAATTAAATCCGCGTCCACGTCATTACAATACAATATCATTTTTCCGATGTGAATTTCACATAACTATAATTAATAATTTAAATAAATTTCGCTTTGTTTCCAACGCAGACAAAAAACACGCTATGTAAGAAGAAAATTTCTTGCAAAATTATCTCACGTTCGTGGAGTATTTACTCACTTTTCTAGCGAGTCCCAGGCAGCGAATATAGGAAAGTGGAAAAACACATGTTAAGCCGTGAGATGATTGAGTATACATTGGATATGGCAAAGATGTCTAGGAGTACGCTCTGGTTTAGGACAAACTTATTGTTTCGGAATTTAGAGTGACGGTAAGTACCTAGTGACTTTAAGTTTACCCAAACGGGTTCTTTAGAATTAGTTCAGTGTGCTACTCGTAAGATTATGAAAGTCTAGGGCAAAAAAAAATTACGAATTCGAAGGATTTTTTGCCTAAAATGTCTAATAGTTTTCTTTTTGCTTTCTGAACTTTTTACTGCGTGGTAAGGTTACCCTGTATTGGACCAAATTACTTTCTGTCTTATTTAGAAAATATAAAGTAGAAGGTACATGGCAAACACAACAAAGTTGATACACTGCACCCGCCAAGGGCGCAGGGGCGTTATTATCTCAAAAACGCGGTCAGTCGAACGAACGAAACACATCTTAGCGCGTGGATTTACAATTTGGTAGTATGGCTTCTGTCGATGAGATCAAACGTATAAAGCTGCCTGATTGAGAATGCAGTGCACAAGCTAAAATGTGTTTTCTTCGCTCTGACGAGACTACTTAAACTCGCCGCTACGACATTCACTCGTTCATTCGACGAACCGCGTTCTTAAGAGAATCACATCCCTGCGGCCCTGGTGTCATATTCAATGTGACTTGAGATTGTAATCTATGTGTACCTCGCACTCAGACGCGTATCCAAATATAGCTATACGAGATAGATTATCCCTTTTTCTGAAGTCTCCAGTAGAGAACGATCACGTGTGTGATATCGATGTGGTGCGGTGATTTGACGCTAAATCGGGAAATTCAGAAAACATCTGAGGTTGCTCACTGAGGCAATATTTATCGAAATCAAAAAGGACCTTTGATTTTCGCTGTTCTTTTTTTGTATCGCCTGTTTGATGTGGCTGGGTGGGAACGAATATCAAACGAAATAAGTAACTTTAACCACCGAATATTCTTATTTTTTCCATATGAAAATGCAATAACCTAAAAAGAAAAGTGAGTTTTTTGTCGTTACGTAAGTCTATAAGCGAGTTTTGTTATTATGTCCTTAACGTTGGCAGACAACGAACAAAATGGATGCCGTGTCGGATACAAAGTAATTACAATTAACCGTTTTCATGCGTTCAAATAACACTGGCACAGTTCTTTTTATTCTTATTTTTTATAGTGTCGTACAGTCGGCCAAGAAAGTGGTCAAAAAAGTTTTGACAAAAGTTTCTGTGGGATCTAATTATCGCTAAGGTTGACTTGTCACTGTCATAATATTATTGCACGGGGAAACGAACTTGTATCATGACGTGCAAATGACCTTCAACCGTAGGGTGGTAGACTAAATTTTTGTCCGACTGTACTATTTTGACTAGGTACTCGTAATTGATTATCGATTTGCAATCGGTCGAAACGTAACTGAAAAAATAATAAATAAATCTGTGTTCTAACAATAAAATGTTGAATGTATAAGGCTCTATAACTGTCGTGCTTTCGACTGAGAGACTTTTTTCATGTAAACAGATTTGAAGAGTCATTAGGTTTCTTAGAATGCAGCTCTACAGCATTTACACACAAAAGTAAGAGGTTTGTATCTACGCACTTATTTGGTTTGGACACCTTGAAAGTAAAATCTTGATGATACAGCCGGTGTCGGATTCGTTAAAATTAAACCAAGTGTATAAGATTGCCACGTAACACAAGGATGTTCTTTTATGAATGTTAAATAACATATTATTTTACAGGATAGGTACATTAATGTGACTAAGAAAAAGATTCATGTCGCAACAAACCGCAACTTAAAAAAACTGTTTCAAATGATAAACTGGCGGACGAGCAAATTACTACTCATACAGTCACGGAATAAATAGTTTCGTCAAAGTTAATATTCAAAAGGGTTAACTTTTTGTTTCTACCTCGACTATATAGCGACTTTTCAGACAGAGTTCTGTTCGAAGCCATTTTTATTTTTTAATGAATTTAGGTTGAAGGTTACGAACATATATTTATGAAAATGATAACGAAGTTTTTCTTGTACTGTATCTTCAGTAAGTTTTTATGTAAAATCTTGTATTGTACCTACAAAGGATTTACAGCTACAGCTCTGCTAAGCCTTAATAAAAATTAACAAACATATTTGATGCAAATAAAGTGATACTTAATATAGGTAATATATGCGCAAGACTGAGTCTTAGTATCAATCATTTTCCAAGGGGTACTTTAAATAAATGTACGTTTCTAAAATGAAAACCTCTACAAGAGATGTTTATAAAAAAAGTATGCGCTACTAATAGACTTTTTCTTAGTATAGCCAGTTATAATGGAAAATATAGCTCGCACTGCCATTTGAAGTACTTTGATACTTGATACGCTGTTACACCATCATTAGTTTACATAATTTTCTTAAAGAATACGTTTACATAAACATGTTTTACGTGCGGTGTCCGTCCATGATAAGCTTAATACAGTCCATTGTAGTAAGTAGTAGGGTCAGTTGAATTAACATACTTTCTGCCCTTCATTTGCACACAAATTACTCCCGCATCAAACACGCCTTAATTAGTTTACTTGTGCTACGTTTATTCGAAACCTTTACCTTACTGTATTATTATTTATGATCATAAATAGAATAAGAGTAATAGGATAAGAAAGCGTAATGGTGCTGAGAAACTATTCATAACAAATCTCTGAACCTATTTATAACATAATCAGCCTGTATTAATAACGCCCCCATCTTACTTTTTATGACGATGAGAAGGCCTACATTTAAAAAGTGATTTAAAATAACGTTGTTTACGAAGAATTTATAGTTGACTAGCTGTTGTCCGCGGGGCCCGTTTCTCAGAAACTATAAGTCTAATAATAATGAGTGTTTTGTATCATTTTGAAGTTTTGTTTACGAGACAAAACACTAATATCTACACTAATACACTACCACTAATAAGTATATATAAAGACTAATACTTTTTGAGAAAAACAGACCCCGCGGACAACAGCTTTACCTCCACAATGTTTAAAATTTGCTACTAAATTAAGTACCTAATGATTAGAAGTTATTGAAAATGGTTAATGGTAACTCTATTACCGAATGTTCATTGTACAGAAAAAAAAACAATTCAAATCTCAGTAATGACGTCTTAACCGAGTTCTAAAAGGTTATTAATTCGTCTCGTATGTACGTAATATTTTTGGACGGCCGGCTTATTGATACGAGCTACGGGTTTGGCGTCAAAGGCGAAACATGTCAAAAATTGTACACAGTAAAAAAGTAATTTAAAAAAATCTCAGACTTTGAAGTGTGCAGGTTGCGGCGTGTGGTTACAGAATTATCAAAAAGTGTTTATAGTTGTTGGAAATTCTGTAGCTCTGCCTACCCCACTCTGGGAATAAAGGCGTGAGTTTATGTATGTATGTATGTATGAAAAATAAATAAAGTGAAAATTATGAAAACCCAGAAATGATTTTTGATATTTTTTATTTTGAATGACCATACATTGTAAAAATACGGTCTAAGCAATAGTAACTCTATCCAACTTTGAATTTTAGCAAGAGAGGTCGGCGATAACACAGTTATCTGGGTGGGAGAGACACCCCGAGGCCACAGCATCGTGCGCGTCGAAATGCGGTTTTGCGGTACACCAGCTGATAATCGATACCTACGTGAATTAAGTAATGAAGATATAGGTATATATTTAATAGCTATAAATACCCTCTATGATAAAACATGCTCAATTTATAACTGAAAAAATGGTTTTAGATATTTAATAAGGTCTTTGAACTGTTGCTTTTCTAGTTATTATAGGTACAGTCCAAAGCATAGATATCGATACAGCTATCACGTTAAATATGTCAATAACATAAAGGCGTGTAGATATTATTGACGTCTAAGGAACGTGTATATACCTATATTTTTGACTTATTTATTTACTTATTTCATTGAGTATGTAAATGTAGTTTTCTTTAATTTGTATCACCAGCCATTATTTTATATAATTCACTTGACAACAGTAAAACCTTCAACTCTATTCATAAACAAGAAAGATGGAGGAAAATATGGAAATTGTACTGTCGCCTCTTAATTAGGCGCCTTTTATTTACAGAATGGGTCGTTCTAAAAATAGCACCAACATTTGTACCTACTGATAACAAATAATAGGATAGAAAAATGATAAAGTATTTAAATAATGACAAACACGTTTACCTATTACAATAATGAGTTCAGTTGACAAAGGTGTTTTTGTGTTAGCTATTTGAAACAAAAATAGCTTATCTGGATTATCATATAGGCTACTTTCCATCACGGAAAATTAATTAAAATTTGCGAGGGAATAACGATAATATTCTTCATGTCTCTGAAAGTAGGCCATTGTTTATCTTAGAAGCGGGTTGAAAGTTATAGGTACATGTCCACCCTAGGGAAGAAAAGTAATTTCATGTTTAAGTAACGTACCAGGAGTGCAGCGATAATTAGGAGGTACGTAGCGCAACTTAGATCACAGGCGATCAGACGTCATCGGTAGCACGGTGCGGCGCACCGGCGGCAGGCGCGATGACTCGCGAATGCACAGCACTGTAGGTTATACTTATAATGGTTATGCACTCCTAGTATTTGACGTGACTTTTTCTCAAAATGTTATAAATAACTTTATTTTTTACTTTCCGCATAATCGAAATGAAAAGTAAAGTAATGTACTCACTATCGCTCGTGCAGACTAAATATCTCGGGCTGCAATTGATCACTTTCGTCCCTTGGTTAACAATCTACTAATAATCTTTAGTAAAAAACAAAGTCAATGTTCACCACTATGGCAGGGTTAAAACATTGGTTTCGCATACGTTAGTTATTGTTATTACCCTCGTATCCTCGTCTGAATGATCCTTTTGATCCTATCCGTTGATCCTAATATAATAGCTGCGCGATAGATTTCAACCGTTGATCTGTTACACTGCCAGCGCAAACTAAATCGATTTAAACCCGGATATTGGGTTCTAAACTGGCTATCTGTGGATACAGTTGCTTATTTATAAATTTTCATTCATATACTCTTTGGCAAAAATGTGTCAGCCACAGTTAATTTTAGGGTCTCGACTTGCTTTGGTAATTTTGACAAATTTCATTAGTTTTAGTCACTATAATTAGTACCTAAGTAAATGGGTAAAAAGAAGCGGGAAAAAAAGAAGAAGCGAGGAAGAACATTTAGTGTCCTTTCTCTCAATTATTTGTTGTTGGAATTTTGCACGCTGAATTCAAAACTTTTTAATATTATTGTTGTGGCCTGCCCCACACCAAAATTTCAGTCATTTTAATTTAGCGGGATTCCAAGAAAACATCTAAAGACAACTTTTCTGTCTGACTGAACATATATCACCTAAACAGCGCTATTTATTTTTTTGAAATACCATTGTGTTCACAAATGAATCTAAATCATTTCTTATAACAGAGATAAAGGTGATTCATCCTCGTAACGGCCCCTAAATTGTCCGACTCGAGCATTACGCGTCGGACAAAATAAAACGTAACTAATGTGCTTATAGTCGATGGTGTTAACAAAAAAGATACGCCAATTTTATTTGGCTCGTCGCCGTTTTTATACGCTACCGTTTCTTTTATATCTATAATTGGGACTATGCATGGATTTTGTAATATTTCATTTCTCAACTAAATATGAGAATACCGTCAAAGAATGAAATTAAAATTAAAATCGCCCAAGAAATACGGATGATACAAGCGATAGACAGCGATTAGACAGAAAGATCCGATATGCACTGTGACGTCATGTAAAAGGTCGTCCATTTAAACTCCATGTTAAATTCTGTTTGCTAGAAAGAGATAGGAACAAATCTTTGTTAGCTTATATCTTGGGTATTTTTATAGCAATTCAACATAATTTTTTGAACTGTACTTGAATCAGTTTTTATTGAAGCTGTAAAAAAGGCATGAATATTTCCTATTATTCACATTGAATAAATCATTTAAAAAAACACGTATCTTTGCTGCTATCATCTTAGTCGCCCTTTCTACTTCTTAACATATTAGGACCCTTTTTTACGCTGGGGTATTGCATTTACGCAAACCACCAGGGTCCGGGGAGACCTAAGGTCAGGATAACCACTAAAAACCCAGCGATTGTCCATTCCATCCATACCGTCGTTGGTTAAGACCGTAGGCTCTACTTGCTCATTCGACTACGAATATATTAGGACCGTACCAAAACTATTGTTATAATCAATTAAATAACAATCATACAGCAGGTAATGCAAGTTATCTAAAACGGCCGAACTTTGGGTTCTTAGCTAATAATATTTAGGTCAAGTCTTCTTTCTTTGTGAATGTTTGCGGCATTCGATATCTTTGTTGTTTTATGAACTCCCTTATATTCAATTACATACCATAAAATACACCATACATAAAATTTTAAAAACAAAAATAACGGTCATACATACCTCGTATCTAACTTCCTTAGAGTACAACTTTCTAAAATAAATAATACTAAATTTCTTATTTAAATAACTCTTGTACAAATTTACTTAAGAAAGTAATTAATGGTTTTATGAACCGAATTTATTATTAAAGTACGCTATAAAGGCACCGAGGATGAGCATTGGGGCATTATGATTTACGTAACAAGTCCTGCGTTTAAACGGATTGCGTCGTAAAAATTTGAATGATAAATAATCCAGTGCTCTTGAGACTTAACATTAACTTAATCGAGTAAGGCAAAGTGTTTTATACAGGGATAACAAATTGTAACTTGCTAAAGTACTTACTCAACTCTGTTCTCAATAGCGTTTCTTCATCTAGGGATCAAAAATATCAAAACCATGTAGGAATATTTTTGATCCTTAAACATTTTTGATGTGTGTATATTGGATCTCACAATAACATATGCGTGACGTATATTTCAAACATACGTCATGTTTTTAAATTGCGTTTACGGAAATGTTTTCGAACCTATCCGTAGTACGAACCTATTAAACAGATTCGCGTTTCATTCATTATTTAACGTTTACGTCAATATGGACTTGCTATCAACATTTTGGGCGCTAATATCGGTCTCTATTCTCATTTTCTCTAAGACGATACGTTAATGATACTGACTTGAAAGAAGGTATAAGTTCAGGATTGGGACACGGATACTATTGATTACTTTATTATTTCGATATATCCGATGGCGACTGTATATCCTCACAAACACAAATAGGACATATTATCTTCTTTACTTATTAAACTACTTACATGTAAAAAAATAGTTTTATCGTTTTTTTTACAAACGCTTCGCGTTATAATAATAAAAAAACTTAAAGCTAAACCATTTTGTATATCATCCAGTAGGGTTAGCATAAAACAAAGTCGCGTTCCACGTGTGTCTGTCTATATATCCGCTAACTCCTCCTAAACCACGCAACGGATATTGATTTGGTTTTGACTGTCAGTTAGATATTTTTTCAAGAAAAGTTGGTATGTGTCATTGATTCTGGTGTATGTACGTAGGTAGGTACGTGTGTTACAGAAAACTCAAATAAACTGAAACAAATCGAGGTCCAGTCATAAAGAAACTCTTTTTAATTTCTTTTCAAATAACAGTATATTGAATTACCATTTTAAGATATCATATTTAAATGGTAATTATTTTTAAAACAAGCAACAATTAATAAATAATTTTGTAATTCAGACACTTGCAAATAACTCCTTACAAAATACATTCTAAGTTTTCCCCAAGCTTGAGCCGGTCATAACTCCTAATTTGTGACGAACAAGGAATAAACTCTGCTTTATCTTAGTCCTCTTGAATTAACCAAGCCATTAAATATTTAGTACAACTTACGTAAAACTCGGGAACACACAATATAGTAAGCAGTGAGCGATGAGAGATTTAAATTCTTAGTGAATTACATTTGAAAGTTCTGTGGTTGGAGCAATTAGTTATCACACGCGAGCGAATCCGAAAAATAGTCAGAACTGAACATCAGAGTATTAAATCTGCCATATTTTAATGTTACCTCAAATTTATTAAGTTAAATTGTGACCCAGAGCTTAGAGAAGTTGTTCAAGACCTTTATACAACACGTTAAAACCGTTAATAACCGTTATAGCTCTTATTTACTGCAGTAATGGCGGTCGGGTTTAAATCAATACATTAATTATTATTAAAGCAAGTACCATGTAAATACCAATACCAACTCTATACATATAAGTACCTACGTTACATATCACAGGGCAATTGTAAAAGGCATGGTATTTATTTTCACATGATCATTATACTCTAACCCAACCTTATCTAGTAAAATTATAGTATCCAGACTTTGACAATAAACCTGCTACGTAGGTATCTGGGTTCTTCCGGAAAAGCAAGGATGGACTTCTACCCATAACAAATGATCAATGCACAACGCATTGCAATAAATTGTCTCACGTGCTTAGTATACTATAGTAGCCTTAATAAAAGTCTATTTCCGAGAATAATGAAAATATGCGCACACCAAATAACGAGTTGTAGAGTCGCCATTACTCTACATTAGTTGTTTCCGAACAAGCCGCACTCACACATACGTGCAGCCTTTGTTATGAATATTTCATAGTACGTGCACATATGAATGTGTTCATTCCAGCACGATGTCCTTTTATCCGTGGGCATTTTTTTTAAAACCCCATCCGCAACTTTTTCAAATGCTACACGTTGTTGAAACTTTGCCGGGTGGCATTTTTAATCGGGAAACCCCACACGGAAAACGCTGTAAAAATAAAAAACCCAACAGAATTCTCGCCACCCTTAAAACGAGATCCCGATGAAATTTTAATTCGATTAGAAAAACTGTTGAAGTGTAAAATATATTTCGGACGCGCTTAGCAAAGGTCCGAATTTAATAATTCCTTTTACCTCTCCAATAAGGGCTTTTTGAACGACGAGAGTAATTAAGTTAAGTAGGTAATATTAAATTTAATTGCAAACTTAATAAAAAACGGGGCGAATAATTGTGTATACCGTAAGGACTTGGACGGAAAAGTAGTCTAGTGATAAGCTGGACGTAATGTGTATTAACGTTTTTATCTATCTTAAACATAAGTATACCTATTAAGACTGCACCGAGCTAACGTGCAACGTCCAGTTGCGCCCTCGTTACTATTATTGCGTTTTCTATTTAAAGAATTTTCTTGGAATTAATGAACAATTATCCTTTGAGTAGTCAGCTTAACGAGAAAAGGTACCGGTAAAGGTTCCGTTAAGTTGATTACTGGAAGGTCAATTGTTATTAAACTGTGTGATATATTCTATAAGTTGTGTTTTCATTTGTATTACAATAAAACACCGTCCGATTTCTTGAAAATATTTTAGTTAATTATAAAGCACAATGCTCGGCGCAGTCTCAATTGTTGCAGAAAATGGTTATTCAACATAACATGCCTTAAGGGTGTCCCAGATTTCAAGAGACAATTTATGTAAACGGAAATGGCCAAAAAGAAAACTAAGTGACAGGCTTAAAGACAACGTCAGATATTTTCAATTAAGCGAGGGCCAGGGTCTTTTTTTCAAGTTTTCTAAAATGAAGAGAGCGGAATTGGAACTAAGGAGGTAGGTAGGTACTTGTAAAAAGAGTTGATAATACTATGAATGTCTAATATTTTCACGCCATTACAGTTGAGGTAGGTGGTTTTGATGGTTATGAAAAAAAGTAAGCATGTAAACCCAAATCTATGACTACATTTTAACATCTATTTTGCGGGTGGTAGGACCTTGTGCAGGGTCCGTCCGGATCGCTACCACCATCTTATCCATTAACCTACCGCCAAACAGCAGTGTTCGCATTGTTGTGTTCCGGTTTGAGGATAAGCCAGCCGGTGAAATGACTAGCATAGAGGCATTCCATCTCAGTCCTGAGGGTTGGCAACGTATTTGCAGTCTTAGGATTGCATTGCAGACTTGTGAATGCGAATGTCTATTGGGTCAGTTTCCACTTACCATCAGGTGGCCTGTGTGCTCGTTTGTCCTCTCTAAACCATAAAAAAAAACTGTGTGCTAACTAGGTTGGCCAAACTGTTCAGTCAAAATCAGGAAAAGCTGTGATGATACGGACAATTATATTATTGACCTAGTAAGCGCATATTCGATATCAATTATTAAAATAAAACAGCGTCAATTTTAAACCAATTAACATAAGTCGCGAAGTATGTTAAATATTTCTAAACTACTTTTGACTCTTTAACTCTGGGAAAGCCAAGTGAGTATGATAAAGTTTTTCGTGAAAAGCAGTATCAAGTTCAATTCTTTACTATATCGTTACTGTTAGTGGGAAAAACCTGCCAATGTCAAGGTTGAAAATCACAAGTGATCGGTGTATTTTTTTCAAAAGCAGATGCTGATTCATCAGTTGGGGATCCAAAAATAAATAGATTTTTAAAAATTAATAATACTACAAATACTAAAACTGAATTTGCAATTTACAACTTGAAGATTTTGCTCTCATTTAAAACTGTTTTTTTCGTACTTAAAATTGGCTTAAGCAATGTTATTATGGAAACACTAAAAAAAAACTATGTTTTTATCTAAATCTTTCAAATCAAGCGCTTACAAACTATTGGGTACTTAAGAAATTGCTTCAAATGGGTACCTATATACTCGTAGCATACGAGCGAGATTACGTAACCCTTGAAACCCTTCTTTTCAATCGTACGTTGAAATACGCAGGTAGTCGATTAGATTAGGCAGAGGGACAGTTCGGTGAACATTTCTAGTTGGTATCCTTTCACCTTTAAGGCCATAATTTAGCTCAAAGTGCTTGGGACGACCAGCATTAATGAAATCCGCCGTTCAATAGCGGCTCGGACTAACGGCTGTTACTATTCGGTTTGGTCACAGGAATACAGTGCATGTCACGTTTGTCCATATACAGGGTGCTTTAGTAATCGTATAGACACGTATGTTGTTAAGAAAAAAAATGCTTTCTCATATTAGTAGCGGTATTAAGAAAGAACATTATTTTCGTGACATGCGTAACAAAGAACAGTTTAAAACGTACAAGAAGGTGGACGAAATGGTCCCAAACCGTAATGCTGGCATCAAAGTCAGCGCTCTTCTGTTGGTTTGGAACACATTATTGACATATATTGGTACATAGTTAAATGATTCAAGATAATATTACATTGGTATTGGTTGAGTTGTCTTAATTCGTAACAAACCAAACCGTCAAAATCTCACCAAGAATAAAGAAAAGAAAATAATGCCTTATAACAAAATACCTAGTATTATTTTTAATTGTAGAATACCTCTTCAAACGAAAGTACTGCAATGTTGCAGTTTTTAGGGTACCGAAGTCAAACTACGAACCCATATTGTTTCGACATGTCCGTCCGTCTGTCCGTCCGTCCGTCCGCAGCCTAGATCAGAGACCCTTGGAGCTAGAATGCTGTAATTTGGCATGAATGAATATACATATTTGTCACGCCAACAAAGTGGTTAAATAAAATGTTTTTTTTAATGTACCTTACCTCCCCTACACGTACCTAACGTGGGGATGTTTTTTTTTTCTCGTCTACTCCATAGTGTGGGAAGTCGTTTGTAAGGAATTTCAAAAATATTACGGGTTTGCGAAAACAGCTTTTCAATTAAGGGATCAGCTTATGAAATATTAAGCTTTAAACCTTTTATTAGAGTCAAGTATCCCCCCCCCCCCCCTACAGCCAAAACTACAAATACTAACAATCTGAAAAATATCTTTATCACGACTAAGTAGACTTAATTGGTTCCTGAGATACAGGCGACTAAAGTGTTTATACCTACTAAAAATCATCAAAGACAGCACCAAATAACTTTAAATAGAAAATTTGTTCATACATGTGGCTTTTTGATTTTTGTGATTTTCATAACGGCTTCGGAATCCTACACTGAGCATGGTCCAACATGCTCTTGCCCGGTGTTTATCTCCTAAGCCAGCTCTCTCGCGGTAATTATGCATAATTAAATCCGCGTAAGTAAATTTGTATTCTTACCTAATGGTTTCCAAACAAAATGCAAAAAGCGTTTCAGAAGTATTTTCATTTGTTTAAGTGTGAACCTCTTATTGTACAGTCAACAGCAAAAGAAACTGATGAAATAGGGTCCCAAAATTATCTATGCAATACATTAAGTCAAATGCTACGGACTATTGTAGTTGATCAAAAGTAAATGAGCTCAATAACGTGTCATAATAAGTGATCACCATTATTTTGATTTTTGAAAACTCAATGACAGTTTAAGTCATCGTTGAACATTTCGAATTAAAGTTTTAACTATAAAATCTTGGTTTTGGGACAACCTCGGAGTACTTCGGTTAATATCGGTTATGTACGTCGAAAAACATGCGAAGTGACCAAATAGCAATCTCCCTTACGCCAAGATTTAAAATAAGTTTTTATTACATCTTAGAATTATTTGCCATAAATCCTTCTTTTGCCGATATTGTTGGAATGTCGTTATTTTGGTATTCAATTCACGTTTGACGCTTTTGATAGAAATGTCATGTCAGGCTTCTGTTTTGCACAGCTGTTATGATCACTTTCTTTTGACTAATTAAAACATCAATTAATTTAGCACTTTAATATAACATGTTATATTTGGGATGCCATGACAATAGATATTTTGAAATGTTGATTTTGATCACTTACTTTTGACGTTGACTGTACAAACCCTGTTGCAGCAGGAATATAAATTATACCAACTCGAGAGCGGATTTAAACACATTTTGAACTTGCTAATCTCGCCTGCTGTATGTTTGCGACAGTTTCCGACTTCGGTTCCAGCAGGTATTATAACTAATCGATTTTAATGCGCTCGAGGTAGAAGAGCCGTTTGTATGAGCTGGTACGCATGCAGCCTGTTTGGCTTTGATAAGGGCTTACGACAAATTGATTTTTAAGCCAATTTATGGTTTAGAGTTAAGTAAGAACGATTTTGAGTGAAACTCGGCTTGAATTTATAGGTAAATAATTATCGAATATTAGATTAAACATTAATTTATTCGTTTATATTTTAGTTTGTTAATAGGCATATATAATGTACAAGCATACTAATACGAAAATATTTATTTAGGTACTATTTTCGGTCTATGTAAGATGCAACCGCTTACTTATCAAGACAGAACTAAACCTACATAACTATAATTTAAGGAAACTTTTGTCATTAGAAAGCCATTTAATAGTCCTCACTGATATAAAATAATATATGTGACAGTCATCACACGGACACGCGCCTTGTTGCATATATATAACAAGAGAATTATTATTATAATCCTTATTGGTGAAATGATTTGAATTATTAATTTTAAATTTTATTTATTCCTTTTTGTTAAAGATGATGAGGATACTTTTAATAAAATTAAAATATAATGCAACATATAATGCAAACTAATATTGTATATTTTTCATGAAATTAATTAAGTTTTTTTTTAATTTACAATTCAGCAGGCCAGGGCCTCTATTGTACTCGGTAAAAACATATTGCCTTTGACGTGTTATGGTATTATTTCTAACTCAGCCGCTATTACTGTCAAGTAAATAAGAGCTATTAAAACGACGATAATTAAGATAACCCGTCAAAAGCAATCAGGTTTTACCGTGTAGAATCTCAGCCCTGCGCCTCTATTAAGTATAAGCGGTAAAATCCAAATCGTATTTTACCTGTTATCGTATTGTCAACGTGTTGATAGCTCTGATTTACTTGACAGTTAAAGCGGCCGAGTTAAAAACAACTCCATAACAGAGGAGCTATTATGACATAGTTATGCAATTCTGTTTACGTTGAGAGAAAAGGACCGAGCTATATAACTGCCATAGCTCTGACCCTTACACTCACCGTAAAATGAACTGCATAGTTATGTCATAATACTGAAGCTATTGGCCCAGAGGGGCTATTGCTAAACGCACGACTCGCAATTGCAATTGTTTTAATTTTGAAAATCGAAGGCTTGTCTGCATACAAAATGAAAACAATTGTTCCGCTTTGAAGCCAATTGAGATTGCGAGTGCGTTAGGCAATAGCGACGCAGGTCAAATACGATAACGTTTCTACCGCCTAGAATACTGGTCAGTGTTGTTTAATACAAACATTGTAGTTGTTAAATTATGACATCGTATATTATTACAAATGACAAGAAAACGACCGTTTTCATATTTAAATTTAATGTGTTTAAGAAATGACGACGCTAAAATCTCTCTTATTCAACAGCCCATACAATAGAGTCCGTACGTCTGTTTCGGCCATTTTGATTTCATTGCTGACCTTTTGGGTAAGAGCACACCCACACACAAGTTTCAGGTCTACCTATAAACCATCAAATCGAATTTACGAATTCAAATTGTACCGTGGTTTGTATGTGCTTTCTGTCTTAAACAAAGGAATTTGAAAATAGGCAATTTATTATACGAACCAGAAAATAACAAACATCAACCACAAAAAACTGCATAAAGGCAAACTTATCGCTTTTAAGAGATAAGTCACGCAAAAAATTAGTTTTTGGCTGTTTTCTGCGTAACATTATAAAGAGGAAATTGAGCTGTTTCTATGAGTTCTTAATTTAAAACTGTAATTCTGAAAATAAATTCACTTTAACGGACAAAATTTGCATGTTACAGCAATATCAGAAACATAGCAGCGTGACAACAAATATTATTAGTGAGCTATTGATATGCGAGAGGCAATAAACCGAATGAATATTGCATTTGTACGCGAGAATTGGCCGATGTCCGTGGTCCAAGTTAGCAATTGCGGCAATTTGTATTAGATCGAGTTGTACATTTAGATCAGTTTTAAAGCTAATACAGCCCTGAGCAGTTATTAATTGGATGAATTACACTGATTGGATAATTAGGGGACAAATGGGACAATAGGGGTCATCGAAGAGCCTGCTGTTTAGCCGAAATATGTTTAGTATTTAGTCTCATTTCACAATTTGTTATGTCTCGAATAGCTACTTGTACCTATTGGTTTTTTTGCCGGTTCATCTATTAACCGCATTTTTCTTACAAACACGATTCAGAAATATACTCTCAGATATGAGCCTAAAATACTACAAATTTATTCTACTGGGCAAACCAAGATTGGATTTGAGCTAGCCCCATGTACTTCTGTTTAGTCCACAAGAGAAAATAGAGGTACTCTTTTACCGAACAATAAATTGTCCTCGCTTGTGATATCCATGGACTTATTTATAAGAAATCGATGAGAAAGTTTTTAAATAACTCGACCTTAATGAAATACAACTTAACAAGAGTAAAGCCATTAATTGAAGTCATCATTAGAGAAAACAATATTGCTTTGGTCGTGTTATGGTAGGTATTGTTATTAAATACAAATACAAATTGAAGAGCACCATAACAGCGTGTAAATATCCACTTCTATTTCACTTATACATTAAACATTAAACATTAAACATAACCTCATAAACGATAATGAATGATGATAATACCGCTAAAGTGAGAGCTCAATAAAAGCTTAAGCCTTCAAACAAGCTCTTATATAGCTAAAGTTTAAGGGATTAAGTATTGAAAGCTTAAACTCAAGCGTCTAAATTGCCAATATAACTTATTAAACAAGTGTCAATAATTCAGTTCATTGAATTTAGTTACACCTCCTAGGCTCCTAGGCTTCAAGCCTTATAGTTCTAAACATTTAAAGCTTAGACGCTTTTTAATCTAGGCAGTATAGCCGCGTAAGTCATGTATGTTCGAGCCTTCTAAGTAAGTATATATTTGAGCCTTCTAAGTTCTAAGTTGCCGTGATTTGAGTCCTTGAAAGTTATAGCTCGAATCTTAAACTCAACACAGAACAAAACAGTAACGTCTCCTTAAGATATTTGCTATTTAGACCAATACGCATGGGTGGAGTGTAAGTATTCGTTGTGTCGTCGATCAACTGATATTTAGTTGTAACTTGTTATACATACCTAGATAAATACACATGTAACCTTATGAAGAGGCGTGGATCATAAGATAAACATGACGCAACGAAAAAGACACCTTGCAAAAGTTGTCTCACTCCTTTCACAACTAGGTACTCAAAAATGTTTTTAAATGACACGAAGCTAAATCTTTTTATACCTTTTTTCTGACAATTTGATAAGTAATATTAGGAGCTGGTTACTGAAACTCTGCTGTCGATTGATACGTGTTGTTGTCCTTATCCATTTTTACAAAGTTGACTGAAACAAAATATAATCGGCCGAAGATAAGTCTGTAGGCTGCGAAGCATTAAGAAAGCGTTTTAACCTTAACCTTCTTATGAATAAAACATTGGTATTCACCCGGTTGAGACTCGAAATGTATCCTCGGAAATAACAATAAAGAGATAGACAGTTCCGTCAACCGCACATCCTACTCGTAATAAATCTTTATTATTCTTTGTAAGTATAGCCACATGCCAAAAAGCCTACGTAACGATGTTTTATTTCACCTCTACAGAAGTTGTTCATCAATTTCATCATACATCAAAAAAAACTTCGTAAATATAGAATCGCTTTAGCTCTGTTATCATGTAGCAGAATCTTGTTATGTAAGGTAAACAAAGACAGGACTTGCATTAGTTATACAATATTAAGTACGTAGATTGTTGCTATAAAATTCATCTTTATGTTTCTTTTGTTTCGTATCTTCTTACATTAATTAGGTCACCGAGGCGCATCCATTTACTAATTAAGCCAGAGTCAGAAAGGTTTCATCCAAAAATACCTGCAAACTTTTAAGTCCTTTTGAATATTCTCTTTGATATCTTGTTACGGGCGCTACAATACGCCGGTCCGAGGAAGCTTTTTCGTTTGACTGAGTAAAAATAAAGCGATTGCTCGGATTCGCAAACGGCCCGAAAATCCGGCACGAAGGACCATTTTTCGTTCGGAACTTGGTAAAGACGAAGTTCTTGTCTCTTTTGAGATGTTACCTCTTGCAATAAAAGCGACGTTGCCGTTGACTTACAAGAGCTCCGTAATGCTTGATGTATTCATCCGTTGACATTACATGAATGTAATATTTGGAAGGGCCTAAGCGTGGTTTGTACCAAAATGCAAATTACGACTATATATCTACAACAACTGTCAATTAAGCTTAACTATTTATTTGCTCTTATACAACTCTTACTTTATATATCAAACAACGTTACACTGTATTTAAGTATTATATAGGTTATTTATCTATTTTATTGTTATGTATTCTTTTTGGCACTGCAAAGCTAAAAGTAGTACAAGATCATAAAAATGCACTCTGTGTACATTGGAGTTTGTAATCCGATAGCTTTTGACGTTTGACCACTAAACTGTAGGCATTGCCGGTAAAACCAATTAGTACCACTTGAACTCCGTATCATAGCGAGGGTTTTTATGTAACTTGTCATTCTATACTTACATGCTCCCACGCGCACATAATACAATTGGACACTAGTTTAGCTATCGCTTACAGCAGGGTCACATGAAGGGTTATCATGAAACTTTAATGATGAACATAACCGTTCTTAGTAGGTACAAACACCCTTTGATATATTTTAATATTAGATGGTAATGACCCCAAGTTGTTTGTAAAATGGGTGCGCGCTCGGCAAAGTTGTTAATGGCAATGACTGTGGAAAGTCCAACAGAAACAAATACAGTCCATCCTTATTATAATAAAGTTTAAGGCCTCCCGTCCAGGGAAATAAAGGCAATTTATTTACCCTGTATATTTTAACAAACCAAATAAAAGTTTAAAATGATACGGAACATTTTGAAATATTTTGCAGAATGGGGTTGATTTTTTAACAATAAACATTTAAAATACGTTTTACTTAATGTTTTTTGTAGAGCCGGATTTATTTATGCTCAGATGGTTACAGTTAACTTTATAGTCGAGTAGATAGATTCTTTTTATAGAAATTCTCTCTAAATCGGCCCAAACAATGTGCTTTATGCCAATATTTCAAATGTTAATCTGTTTAAGACCGAATTGCTCGCACTATCGACACTATCGTTACCGGAGCGACGGTTAAACCGTGACGTATGGCCACGTTTGTGCAATTCGGACTAAATTCTATAGCGTTAACCAACTAATTTATGTCCGAATTGGACTTCCAACAAGTAGCACATTGTGCTGAAACCCAATTGTTTCCCATTCGCTACGTAATGGAACGACATTGCCGTTAATTTCAAATTCTAGCTCACTCGACGGATGTAGGAGATTGAGCAACATATGCGCACGTAATATCTAAAACACTCTTACCATAAATATACAAATCTAACGAAATAGTAGTTTATGCAACTGATGCATAATGAGAGGCCTCAAAAAAAACAAGAACCATGCACAGTGCGCACACACATACCTACATACTTAAAGACTTCGATTACGATATACCCGGAGCAGCCCAACGTGGGTTCTCTAAGAAGCTATTAAAAATTGAATGGACAATTCGTGCTCTACCCGTTGTCGGACTTTAGCAGTAAGATGGGGCAAGTTTCTGAGTTAGATCTTCTAAACTACACCCCAACTGAATCTAGCACAATTCAGTACACAAATGATGGATTATATCAGTTGGATTTGCAACTTGTAGTTTGTCATGAGACATTGTAGTTGGTGTCAGATCTATGTATAAATGAAAATATATCCATCACTCCATGCTTATATTCATATTATTATTTTTTTCGCTCATGGTTTTTCTATTTAAATGAAAGAAGTTTAAAAATTCTAGAGTCGAAAAAAGTCAATTAGACCCTCTTAAAAGAAAGAGAACTACGTAGTTTTGTTTCCCAAGTATATCATTTGTCCAAAGATTCGTTACTTTAAAAAAGTTTTTTACCTTTTTGACATAATTTCAATTTCCAGGATAATATTACATAATATTATCCTGGAAATTGAAACGGTTTTAGAAAAAATCCATTTCTAAGTAATGAAGAGTATGTAAAACATGAACATTTACTGATTTGCACCATAGGTACTACATGAGCCTAACGATCGAAATGGTAATTGTTACTGGTCCAAAAACAATTAAAGCTTGCGGCCAAATTTTACTATCTTGACAATAAATTAAAATAGCATTGTTAATATTGTAAACTAATTAAATAAAGGTGAAAAATTTAAGTAAACATTTAACCTTATGACCGATAACCCTTTTTTTAAGCGCTATGGCACTGGGGCGTGACGTACGTTACTTCTTCAGGAAGTTATTTGAATTATAATTATTTCGTACCTCGTGATTTGGCTAGTAATAACGAGTTCCTATTTTTTAATCTTCTTAGCCATGCAGGAACTTACTTTGCAAGCATCTATCTATAGGTTGCGATCCCTGAGGGCCCAGAAAAGAGGCACTAAGCCAGCTAGCGTTTCTCTTCGTTTAGTTTTTAAACCAATCGCGTCACTGGTAGATGACGTGATACGAAAAGTCACGTGATGTTCCAGTGACGCGATTGGTTTAAAGACTAAACGAATAGAAACGATAGTTAGCGTAGTGCATCTTGTCTGGGCCCTCTGATGTTACCTTTGCTATAGTTTAGGCTTGCGGCATATCCTGTCAGCAGTGGTCTCTTAAGCGCTGGTAGATTGTTAACGAGTAAAAGAGCCCGTGTGGTCTACTTACTGAATAAAAATATTTTATCTTTATCTTTATCTTTTATATTGGTGCATATAAGTATACAAGAACAAATTGCGAATAACTGAAAGCATCCTAATAGCTATCAAAATAAATCAAACCTTTTCGAGGGCGTTCGTAATATGAATGAGTGCGGATGAATTGTTTCAGTAATAATTCAAGTAGGTAATATTAATCCTGCAGCATCCGCAAAAGGGTTACAAATGACTATTGTATTTTACTAAGAGAGGCAGGGTTAGGTAAAAGGTAAAACCTGCCCGGAGATAATTCGAGATAATGTTTAGGTAGACGTAGTAGAATAATAAACGAATATTAATCTTGTTTTATCTCATAATCGACATGATCTCTTGAATAAGCAATTTTATTTTTACGTGGCTAGGTACAAGTATTGTAAAATTCGATAGCTTTTACAATTCTCTTTCTTACATGTAGTAGGGTCGGTCAAGACAGTGGTGATAAAAGTTTCTGTGAGATCTAATTATCACTAAGGTTGTCACTTTTCACCGTCATAATATTATTGCTAGGGAAAATCGTACTTGTTGTATCATGAAGTGCAAATGAACTCTAGCCGTTGGGTGGTAGACCACATTTTTTGCCGACTGTACGAAGATTGAATTACCGTAAAATGTAACCATGCTCCATAATTAGGTACTATTTCGTTTGTTACCTTATAAGTCAATGTTGATGACAAATTTGTTTAAAAGAATCGATGTATACATCTAGCTACGAAGTAAATGAAAGCAATAGATTGATTTACAATACATTACCTCAATGTAACCATGGAGCATAAGAGCAAAGTAGGCACATTTTACGGTAATCAACTAATCAATAACCAGTTACCTGGAACTAACATCCATAATAAGTATAGTACTTAAGTTATTTACAAAAATCCTTATTTCGTAAATTGAGCTGGAGCTGATTCTTTTTTGGAGTTCCATCCTGTAAGAGAGCCTAATGGGCCCTGTAATATACCTACGCGCTGTCCGTCAGTACGTCCCTTCTAACTTTAAAGAACTGTATCATCTGAACCGTAATTAGAGAGCGGGTTGATTTTTGTGTCTGAATATGACATGTGTTCTTAAGGCGAATTCACTAACACATCAAAATAATTAAAGAAGGTGAAATAATTAAGGTGATTGCCATACAAGAAATAAAAACGGACCGAAAAAAAATACGGACCATATAAACAGCAGAGTAAACTGACCTATCGTTGGTCGCCTACCGATTATTGACCCCATGAGCTGTCATAGTCATAGTCATAGTCATATAATTTATTGCATTTATGTGTTACATTTGTTGTTACAATTATTCGTATAGTCCAACATAAACCCTGTAAGGGCACAGCAATTTACAAGTTTATTAATTTACACAAACTTAAGCTAAAAGCCTAAGCTGCAAAGCTGCTTAAGCTGTAAGGTAATAGAGATGATAATTCAAAAATCACTAGGGGCCAGTTACTGGTACTTTACTGGCCAGTTACTAGGTGTTTTACCCCAACGTTATTCTCGTGTAGGTACATTAAAAATGTGTCAAAAATCTTGCTTAGTTAGACAAGGGTGTCATTCTCGTCGATATGGTGATGTTAATCGGTTCGTATAGCTATCGATTGACCTACTTATGGAGATTCTCGGGAGACGCTGTGCTCCGAGCCTCGCGGGCCTGTCTCATGTTTTATATCACCCATAAACTTAGCATTTGAATGCCTAATGTCGATCGTACATAAATGGATATTAGGCAATCGCAATCAGAACGTGCTCGACGGAAAGGGGTTCAAGGGGGTAAGTAAATCGAAGAATGATCGGCTCTTTAACCGTTTTCGGGTTTGACTCCAGACTCGAATTTGTACTTGTGTAGCATTCCATATACCTAGGTACGCAGTCGGCCTTTGTACGAGATACGGTAGGTATTAGAAATATACACCGTGGCAACGAGGAATCCGACAAACTTTAACCATCGATTCTAGAGCCAATTTGTAGTATATAATGTGATATAACATGTAGTCCAATAACGCATTATTTCCAAGATATTAATTATAAAAAAAACCATAGTTAATTTAATTAGAACTTTGTCACCTATACCTAAAGCATTATTTACTAAGAAATTGATTAAATTAGTTTACGTTGTACGTTGATGACATTGCTATTTACAAGATGAATCTTTCTTAGTAAATAATGCTTTAGGTATAGGTGACAAAGTTCAAATTAAATTAACTATGAAATATTTTTTTAATAATAAATATCTTGGAAATTATGCGTTATTGGACTACATGTTATATCACATTATATACTACAAATTGGCTCTAGAATCGATGGTTAAAGTTTGTCGGATTCGTCGTTCCCACGGTGTACCTATACCCCAATCAGTTAAGTATTAATAATCATCATCACTACATAGTATAAAACAAAGTCGCTTCCCGCTGTCTGTCCCTATGTATGCTTAGATCTTTAAAAGTACGCAGCGGATTTTGAAGCGGTTTTTTTTAATAGATAAAGTGATTCAAGAGGAAGGTTTTTATATATAATAGATACTGTTTTATGTACGGGTTTTACAGTAACCGAAGCGAAGCGAGGGCGGGTCGCTAGTTAAAATATATGCTAGATAACATATGAGTCGCTTAACTTCAAACTCGGATAAGTCCATTCAAAAGGACAACGAAAGCATATTTTTTCAAACACATTATTTTTTCACTGCTCATGCTCGTAATAGTAGTTTATGAAATTGTTGCATAATGAGGGGTGTTAAAACGCGAGTGTGTGTTTAAGAACCGAGCCGCTAGGCGAGGTTTTTAATAGTATCACACGAGTGTTTTAATACCTAGTTATGTGCAGTTTCATACACTACTTTATCTACTCTCATACATTACAAACAAACGTATTCAATGAGTGGCGCCAAAACCTAGCATATCACCGCGCATGCGTTAAAGCGGGCGCTGTCACACACAAGTAAAAATTGGAATGAAAACTTTTTGTAATGCTGTAAAAATAACGCGAACCGCATGTGCGTCCCATTATAAAAAAAAATTGATATGGAACCTCGTTGGTGACATTAACTTTTTGGATTAACTTGTATCGTAAAAGAAATACTTTATAACACTATTTTGCTAGAGAAATAATGTAATAACGTGTTTTTTTTTCGGTATTGTATGCCAATGTAAATTGGTTTTGAAGTTTATAATTCAAACTTTATGATATGAGAGTAGATAAAGTCCTTTTTCACTCTGGGTACAGGCTGCATAAAATCGCGTTTAAAGTAATTTCTCCTTTTAACCCTACAATGCATACAGTGACAGATATGTCACAACCAGTTTAATCGTTAGTAGTTAAAAATAATGTAAAGGCAGCGACATCTTTTTTGTATAAAAGCAAACCTAGAGGGCACTATATAAGTGTAACACAGTAACAATCCACTAGATGGCATTGTACTTGAAATTACCAAGGGATTTATACAAATGTTGCTGTTCTCCGTGAACAATGGATTTATTTCATTTACATATTGCAATAAAAAAAAAATATATAATCAAAAATCGAAGAAAAAAATATTTTTATGTGTGAAAATCTTTGCGTAAGTATGCTGTAAATATTATATACTGTCAATGATAATCTATACGTCTATACACAGTTTTTTCCAAACGTTCCAGATCTGTCACACCATGCATCGACGGCGTGTCCAAACGTTCCATATATGTCACTGCATGCAGTAATTTTATGGATTTTTCATAGTACATGAAATATTTTACTGTCACATAATGTGAAAAATGTGAAAATACTAAGAGAAATTTGTTCATACAAATACAACAATTATTTCTAAAAGTTTAGAGTGTAATGAAGTATAAATTAAGAAATTGTTCCATAATAATACGATAATGTAACCCAAACCTTATATCATGGTGTGCCATAAAACGGTTTATTTACATATCCTGCGAGAAATACTAATAAAAATGGTTTAAATAATGGAAACTAATACTATTTCTCTAAGTTAAGAGTCTACAGAAGTTTAAATTAAAAATCGAATTCATAATTAAATATCAGTGTAACCGACACCTAATTGCATGGTGTACCACATATGGAACGGATTAAAAAAAGTTAATTTCTCCTGAAATATTACTTATATATTTTTTTCATTATTTTTTCTCTTAACTAAGCCCTAAATAAAACCACATATATTTTTTTCACACAAATAAAAAACTCATGCATTGTAGGGTTAAGACTAAGGCATACACAACACACCTTCATTTAATAGATAGATATATTTTTATGAGATTTAAGTTACCGTAAAATGTTCCTACTTTGCTCCCCCTGGGTATTATTCTCCATGGTTATATTAAGGTGATCTGTATCATAAATCATTCTATTGCTTTCATTCACTTCGTGGATGGATGTATACATATTTTTTTTCCAGCAAATTTGTCATTGACTTGACTTATTACGTAACAAACGAAATAGTCACTATGGAGCATAGTTACCCACGAAGGAGCAAAGTAGGAACATTTTACGGTACTTACATCTTAATTTAATTACGACATATATAATTACTATCTAAAAACAAATTTACGATTAATTCGAGCGTGCGTTTGTGTAAAAAACATACAACGCAAATAATTATAATGACGTGGCATTAAGGCTCAGACCATAGTCAAACGTCATTTAGATAAAATTAAAAAAAAAAAAACTAAAATTAAAAAAGCTAACTATTCGTCAAACAAAACTAGAAAACAAAACAAATCAAATTAAACGTATTCAAATATTTATGAGCACCGTTTGTATGCTCTTATCTATTTGACGGCGGCTTTACCTGAAAATTGGGTTATGCGGTTAAAGTCACAGGACTTGAGAATTGGGTCAGAAACTCAAAATTGAAACCAAACGAAAGCAATTTACTAAAACGTTGCTTAAATAGCGAAAATATAACGTTTTACACCAGTCCTACACTCGACGCAAGAACAACTTGCCACATTTACATTAACTACGCAAAGTTACAAAGTATTACGAGCTTGAAAATTTTACAGCAATAAAGCAACAAAGGGGTTTCGAATAATGGCTAATGAACCTCCCTTAAGTTTGTTCTGTCGGCTAATGTCAAAGTTCGTCAATGTTCGGCAAGTGTCGGCTCCCGAAGTTTCACCAACTTCGCCACTTAACGTGGTAACTGACGCCCTTTGCTCAACTAGCTTTTCTTAAAATACTTGACAGACCCTAAGATCTCTTACTTGTGTGCTTGAGCCTGGTTTCACAGATGAGCACTAAAACCTGAGGCTTAAAGCTCAAGTATTTAACGTGCTAGGTACTGTGGAACTCAGAAGTAGCTCTCTGTAAATTTTAGTACCTGACGCAGTAAAGTATTAAAGTTAAGAGTGGTTTGAATTTAGTACCTATATCAATAGCTGTGACAAGGTAGTTACCTACTAGAAAGTACGGTTACTTCTCAGTTCGACCTTGTTTAAGTTTTATAGTTTTATTTCGGATTTTGCTTTTAAGAACTTTTTAGTCGCTGTATATTTTTTTAGTATCCAAAACGAAAATTAGCCATACAATGCGGCCGTCAATATATAGCTAATTTTCGTCACAAAACTGACAAAGTTAAAGTTCCTTAATTTCAGTCCTTAATTGAGTACACTTTTTAGTGAAAACGCCCAGATAATGCTTTGCTTAAATGTTTTGCTGCCCCACGGCTCCTTTTCAAAGAGACGTCAGTAACAACAGCTCAATGTGTCCGCGGTTACACTATAAACTTACCTTAATTTCAATTAACTCGAACAGCCTTATAAAACGACATGAAGCGCGCCCAAAGAGATTTAACGCTTTTATAAATTAGGGGGGCTAGTATTTTATGATTAAGTCTGCTCAGGACTTTTACCTCGCGGCAGTAAAATTTCCATAAAACCGGGGGCAAACATCTTTTTTCGTCTTGCGATCTAAGTCCTGAGGATTAAACTTCAGCTCGTAATGGTTTCTTAATGAGCCCCGACAAAAGGTTCGCCGCAGAAACAATATTTACGCCCATTCATAATGAGGAACAAGGAGGTTCTCACCCCCCCCCCCCCCCGCAACCTTTTTGCGATTCAACCCCGCTTATTTCATTTTAATACCGCGCGCCGTCCCTGCCCGGGTGCCCGTGAATCTTAATCTGTGAGATAATCTTCAAGCTACTATCCATTCGGATTTAGAGCGAGATCGCTTCCTGAGCTCTTAGGGTTCACGCACACCGGATACTTTTGGGATTCGAACACGGAGCCAGTAAACTGAACAAAAGCGTAAAATCTTGATATTTGATAGGTATTATTTTTGTTACATAAGTGCTTACTTACCTATTTGATATTATTGTCAGCGATGATATAATTATCACATTATATCATATCAATATGAATCGTCAACGGCATCGCGATCGCAATTGATCATAATCACAATCACAAAAACAAAGTAGTTTGATGCTCATACCGATTATTGATAGATTAGATTTTTTCAGAATACATTTTCACAGGGCTACACTAGCTATATACCAGCCAGTGTAGCCCTGTGAAAATGTATTCTGGAAAAATCTAGACACACCGCAGCATTTTCTTTAAAAATATGATGCACATTTATTTCATATTACTTACTTACTTACAGATATGTTTGTTTGTTTTTGAAATACGCAATCAGAAACCAACACCATAATTACGGCCAAACGAAGCGTTTGATTGCGTTCGCCCATTCAGGCAGAAATTGCAATTTCTCTCTGCCTTCTTAGCTCGTTTACTTCACTTAATTACTTTAGCGAGTCAAGAAAGTTAGATTTCCGCAGATCTCAAGTACAAAATGCAAGGTGCCCATTCAGATTTCATTCAGTTAGTCAATAAAACAGGCACAACACCATTTGCCTAAGTGTAAAAATGTTTTTTATAAGATGTTTTATTTTACACTATTAAGTTGCTTTTGCGACGATCGTGGGTGTTTATGAGAGCGGACGAGACTCATCGCAATATTGTCTTTTAGGGAGTTTTTTGATCCGCAGTTAACAATGAAAGCAATACAAGTAGGTATGTGCTACATTTCGAACAGGGTGACATATACCAAGGTACAAGAAGTTAAAAATCTGTAATTATCTGATTGGCGCACTACAATCGCGACTATCGGGAAACACTACACCAACAGTGTGGCAGTGGGCCGGTCATTTTTGCCTCAGAACCGACGACCATTGGGGCCGTCGTGTTCTTGAGTGGAGACCGGGTCTTGGGACACGTCGTGTAGGACGCCCTGGGGCAAGGTGGAGCGATGATATGCGCAGATGGGCCGCTGCTGTAGGTTGGATGAGAGAAGCTGAAGATCGGGAGCAGTGGCTTACATTGGGAGAGGCCTCTGTCCAGGAGTGGACTAATACTGGCTGAGAATTATGATGATTACGCCAACGATATCCTTAAAATGCTATATGATAGATGAAACTATGGGATTCTCTTGATCCATAGATGGATGGACCAGCCGCATAAACTGAAGATTAAATTTAATTAATTAAGTTGTAACGAATTTATCAAATTTAATTATAATTCTGTGATAATGACTAATTTATAACTTTTATGTTTTAATTAAAATTTCAATTTTAATTTGCTATGGATTCAATCCGAAGTTAATTATTAGAAGTGAATTGAAATTAACTTTTGCGAAACCTGCCCTGAAATGAGATGAAGCGTTATTCTTGCTTCGGCTACGCATTCAGCGATTGTACGGTCACGAGCGTTAATTTGTGACCCATTTCAACAAAACTATGCTTGAAGTCGTCAACTGACGTCATCAGAGATGTCAAGTCATCTGTAACTTATAGAAAATTCAACCTTATTGTTGTAGAATGTCAGATTGACTTTTGACCTAAGGTGGGTACCTACCAAATTAAATCTCGTGACTGTACTGTCAGCCCAATGGAACTTTAACCCACCATAGTACCGTGTCAAAGTGATATTATAAAACAATCAGTTTGACACTTCTTACGACTTGAATCATAACGTCACTGTGACACAGTCCTACTGTGGGTCAGGGTTCCATTGGGCTGATAATACGTGAGAGGACCTCACTTGTCATCTCATCAGGCTGACTTGTTTCCTGCGGACCTAGTATGGTTGCGTTTCAAGCGTAACCAAATGTGGATAAAGCATCCGTCACTGTCGTGCTTATATCGTGTCGTGTCGTGTCAGAAAGTGACGGATGTTTTATCCACATTTTGTCACGCGATTAACGCAGCCATATAGGCACCCTATCTGTGATATAATAAATTCCAAGTGGCAAGGTAGAAAACCCGGTTCCTGTTCACCAAGTTGTATGCCAAAAACTTTCGGTAATTCGCACGTGCTTTGCTGACTGACCCTTATTGATTGGGAGAGTAAGGCACAGAAAACGGAAAGCGTAAAGCAATACGCAATAGCAATAGCAATTTACTAATACCGATGATGTAAGCAATTTTGTCAAATGACGTTGGCCACGTCAGCCTAGGTAACGGTCCCTGGTTCAAATTCCGATAAGATATTTGAGTGATGAGATGAGCCTGAGTAACTATTTGTTTCTGAGTAATGGATGTTTTCTATGTACTTATTAAAGTATGTATTTCTCTATACATATAAGTAAGTTTATCGTTGTGTAGTACCCGTAGTACAAGCCTAGAGCTTAGTTTGGGACTATATGTATAGGTCAATTTGTGTGAGATTGTCCCTTGATATTAGTGACCGACCGAAACATGTTATTTTGCCGAAACCGAAACCGAAGGTTCGGTTTCATTGTAGTTTCGGCCGAAACCGAAACCGAACCTTTTACCTATATAAAAAAAAAAGTCCTTAAAAAGTCGAAAAAATTTTAGTAAGCCCGTTTTTATCTAAAATTAATATCTCGACGACCTATAATTACAGGTTTCTACTTTCAAAGATTTATCACAATGAAATTTCAGCACAGTTACAGAGGTTCTGTTTGAAAATTTAACTACCTACTATATTGCCAGCCGTGCCGAGCGCGCCCGACGTTAGCCGAGCGCGACCCGAAGGTACGATGTTGTAAGTTTCCACTTATTCATTCTTTTCCATTGTAATAAGGCCCTATTATCGCTAATAGTAGCTGTCTTACCAAAACTTCATCTAATAGGACAATATGCCCATAGATATTAAAAAAAAGTGCCAAGACCGAACTACGAAACCTATTCGATTTTTCTTTCAGCATTTTGAAAGTTACATTATTCCAGATGGAAATAGGCTTTCTTTTTGTATATAATTACTGCACTTATAATGTCAAACAAGTGGATTCCTAGGCCAATAACTATGGAACAATGCAACTGCGGTATTCCGCAGTGATTTGGCCAATGTCAAGTAAGTGAGAGTAGGTAAGTCAGTAAAAATAATAAATCAAAAGTAAAAGCCATTTTTCAATCTTCCCTCCCCGAATGTTACCGGAAGGCCACGCATCCTAGTTTCTTAGGATTTGTTTCGACTACATCACTGACATCGTTCCACAGTGGCCCCAAAAATCCATTTGATTGGCTGTACAGTCGACTATAATGAAATATATCCACTTTTAGACCACTCTTGGTAATCGACTGTTCATACTAGTATTTCCACCCACGAAGGGGCGCCCCGTAACTTATCTCACTCACTACTAAATTACCGTTATTTTCTTCCCCAAAATAACATGTGAATTACGAGTTCCTTTCCGCCCAAAAGTCCAAAAAAAATTCAGTGTTACGAGCCGGGTTCAAACCTGCTGCTTGAGATGTACGTGCCGAAACTATTTATTGAGTTACTACAGTGTTTTGTTAGAGTTAGGAACCAAGTGAGGAGGTATTTTTAAATAAAACAAAATGTCCTTTTCCGTTAACATATATTTTGTACATAACTATAACTACATCCTAAAATAAGAAGCATAATTTAATACAAAAACAATAAAAAGTGTACTACAAATTACATTTACGTAGCGATATAAATTTAACAGTCATAGATGGACGCGATATCATACGAGATAAAGAATAAAATATTAAAAATCTTGATTTGTTCAACACATTTAGATTTTAGAGAAAATAACTAAACGTTACATTTATTAACCTACGCGGTACATGGAATATCTGAAAGCTAAAATACACGATTAAATAATTATAAAATGCACTAAAAATCACAAATACAAAAATAAATAATCCCTTTAATTTAAATCATTTGGTGTTACATTTTATTCTTAGAAACTAAGTTTTAAAATCTAGTTGTGTACAAGTGTTCCTGTCACTGCAAATTAATTTTTAATCTTCACTTAAGACTTTTATCGATGTGGGTAAACGTGGACAAAACGTCTGTCCCTTTCTGAGTAGTTTGTAAGTAAGAGTGACGGAAGCTTTATCCACCGCGATAAAGGTGGCCATAACACCGGCCTCGGGGATACTTTGATAGAGAAAATAAGACACTGCTTTTGTGACAAGTCAGTAACTAAAAATAATCTAAAAAGCATTTTATTCTTGACATCCTCTAAAATTAAAGCGCTTATAAGTAGATACCGATTAATCTTAGACGTATTAAAACACACATAGTATCCAAGATAAAAAGGAATAAAGCGAAGATTTAATGATTACATAGAAAATGGTTGGCCACGAGACTTAAGCAGATTTTTTAAAAACAGTACCAGTACTTGGTCCTACGTCGATTTCTCAGTTGTTAAAAATTAAATCCTGTTTCATACAGCATCTTTAGGATTTTATATCGTTGATTTATAAACATTAGAAGACTATCTAATACTTATATTATAAATCAAAAAACGCGCGGAGTCTACAACCCTATCTACCTAAAATAACTAATGTACAGTGCAACAGCCTTTAAAAGGTTCTTCGGGGTTCTACTTCTCTCTCACTCGCCGTCATACGTTCTCATGCGACAGTAACAGACTCTACCCAAACCCAAAACGTTTTATTGCCTCTTGCACTGTATAACTAAATACATTTTACCATAAAAAATATAAACAATCGTAGCGTTGTCAAACAATCATCACAAGATGCGGACAGCAGCCGAATTACCGCGAGAATAACGTAACATACTACAAGCGAAACACTTATTTTAACATCAATAACAGCAAAAACACATCATAAATCACAACGACACGCATAATTCTAAAAAGTTTATCACAATGTAAATAATTCTAGCTTCAGGTTTACCTGGCAAACAACACAGAGAAGCGAGATACCAAACAAGGAGTTATCGACGACTATCGCGTGCGGGAAAAACAAGCGTGGGCATGAAAACAAAGGGTGCAATCGGGGATAACGCATGCGAAAACCTACCATACGCTCACAGTAACATCGCACACTACAGAACTCATGTGCTCGAAATAAAACAGCGGGATTACTAAAACAAAGCGACTATACACAAACCAAAAGTAAAAAGTGCATCACGTCAATAACGGGAAAAAACGTAACTACCGTATTTTTTTTTACTTTTATATTTTTTCGTGTAATGCCTAATGACCGTGTATTTTACAAGTAGGGCGGAGGTCCGCAACGCTCCCACGCGCGCGCGGCGCGCCCGTTTGAGTATTGCAGCGCTCCCTTAAATTATTCGAATATCAAGTATCAGCTGACATGAATTACGCACTTTCAGCAAAGAAAAATATGTCAAAACACTACAAACATTTTTATCGACATGCGACTAGTGAAATCAACTCTACTTGACCATTTATCAATTAGTTGTTTTACGCTTTGTTGTAAAACCTTGATGAGTTCGTCCACGAATGCACTATGTTTTAGTTATACCCTAGCTAGCTCGGCAGCTCGCCGGCGCCTTCTCGCACTCGTATCACCCGTATACGAGTAGGAAAGCCCCAAACATTTAAAGCACCTCCGAATGTTTCGTTTTCAAGTGTAGCGTAACACGTATTTTCAATAACTCCTACAAATTTTACCTTAATTAGCCAATTCTAGAAATTAAATGTTTCAATTTCGAGTTTTGTATGCCAGTTATGTCCCGATGCGTGCTTATTGCTTTACCGTGATATGTTTACGTTAAACTTCGAATTAATCGTGACGTGACAATGGCCCGGACGGCGCGAGTCGGGCACGAGCCGGCCTCGCGTCGTCCAACTCGGATCTCTGCCAGACACCTCCAAAGTAAACCCACGTGCAGCTACTAAACCACCAATGAATTTATTTTAGCGTGTAACTAGATCTCGAGCTATTACAACTGTTCACTGAATATGGATTCCGAATAGTCAAAACCAATAAAATAAGTTACTATGATGCCCTTGCACACGTTATTAAATGGATTGATTGTGGTCTATATAATACTGAACATGGTATCATTCAAAAGGCCCGGTTACAATGCTTCTTAAAGACAAAACTGACGTTTTCCTTTAAAGAACATTGTGAATTTTATCTACGCTAGTTTATTTTAGAAATGGCTCGATGTATAAATGGTTTCCTAGTAACTTATGTTGGAGGCCGCATCACCTGTAGGCTTGTGTAGTGTGGCGTCGACCGGCCGCGCGCTCGGGACAGAGGCGCCGCTGGTGAGGCGAGTCGCCCTGTCGCGCGCCGCCGCGGCCGCGGAAGTGAACAATGGTATCTAGAGTTGACATACTGCAATCCGTCCGACTTCAGGGTTCCTCGGACCCCGAGTCTTCACTGATCGTGTCGCCCGCTCTTTCTTGGGAAATGTTTTGACCTGAAAACGATTGATTTTACTCTTTGTTTCGGGACATAACATGGCGTGGAGATAAATGTGAAAATAATAATGATACGGTTACCGTATGTAGTATGTGCAATATAGGTCTTTCGTCGTTCTCAACTATTTTCGTGGTTTAAGCGACGCAAAATTGGGAGGGGAGACGGCAAAATCAGAGTGATGAACAAGGCAAGGGAACCTTCTGATGGTGAGACAATGTCGTTAGTTTATCGAGAAAGAGTTGTCTGAGGCAAGAGGTCGGGGTAGCTTGGCGCACGAGAGAAATCTATGCTCTGGAATATGAACTGATTGGATGGATTGATGATTCTTAAGAGCCAATTTAAATAACAAGTCAGTAGTAGAGTAATCTGTATTTTAAAGCACAGAACTCAGCAATTGGCTTTTAACGCTATTATTGTCTGAGCTGAGTATTTCATAAATGATATAAAAGACAAAATTGAGACAAACTTAATTTTCTTCCATTGCCTGAAGAAAATTACTCTTACAATGATATGGTTCATTTTCATTACTTAATGAACAAAATAAGGACTTTTATTGAGTACTTAACTATGTAAAATATTTAAGAATTCGTGGTCACTAAACGTAAACAAACAAAACCGCGGGACTCTATCTAATCAAACCGGGGCACAGATTCAAAATATATTAAACTAAGCAATAAAGTCAATCTTTGGCCACTATGGTCTGTGTTGATTCGCTAGCAAAATGAGTCGTATGAATTAACCTGCTCAGATGAGGTACAGTCAAGGGCAATAATATGTATACACTTTAGTACCTTGTCACTTTAACCACTGTGACAGTTCATATATGGCAGTTCAAATATGACGACAATTAGACAAGGTACTAAAGTGTATACATATTATTGCCCTTGACTGTACAAGGGTTCAATCTTTTACAAAACAGCGGCGACCATGCTATAAGCTCCCGTAAATAAGAAAAGGTAACTATTAAAAAGATAAACAACCCCCATACAATAGCGATCCTTTCAGAGCTCATGTCTCGTACACGGTCCAGCGAACTTCACAAAACCTAGCTAAGAAAAAATCTGGATTAACCTGTCTATTAAAAAAACACGTCCACACACAGATATACATACACACAGATACACAATGTTTAACTTGTAACACTCTTTTCGCAGGTTTCAACAGGAACTTACCCTTTTTCGCTGTTGAAATTATGCACTTCTTGCAGCTTATGAAGAAAAAGGAGACACATTGGAGTTGGGCGTGGAGGGCAGCAGGTCCATGGTCTTGCAGACCCAGCCGGCGATGTCGGCCGCCGCCGCGTCCGCCGCGCGGATCCACTCGTGGCTCTGGAGAGTAGCATAGCGTGAGAGCCGAACACGACCAAACAACCAGGATAAATATAGTTTTTTTGGCAAACGAGTATAAGCCACAGATGGTAAGTGGAATCTGAGACCCATAGACATGTTCATCCTCAAGACTACAATCCTAAGGCTAAGGCGTTGCCTACTTGTTCAGTAATATGGAAGTAATTTCAGCAGTTGTCTTATCCTTACACCAGATCATAAAAAGCCAACTTTGCTGTTTGGTGGTAAGTTAAAGTATAAGATGGTGGTCGCGATTCGAACAGACCCTGTACAAGTTTGAAGTTTACCGCCTACATAATATAAGTTTGTAGTCTTAAAGAAAGTACTAAATTGCGTATCTACCATCCTGTAAAACGACACTCTCTATCAACCTCCTAAATTATACATTTTAGTCATTAACTGTGTTATTAAACCGCATCGTCATTTGTCTATAATTGGTTAAACACCCTGTCACTCTTTCCTAGACATGTAATTTTAATATTGAATGGTATGGCAAAAATAAATATATGAACAAACATCTAAGGTTCGCTCACACGTTCGGATTCTTCTCGTGCTATAGATATAAACACTCACCATCAACGACCAACGTCTTCAAGTCCGCTCGCTCGTCTAGATTCTTCTTCAACAGGACGCAGTCCTTGCACTGGTCGGAGAAGATTCCAGAAGGCATCTTCGACCGGGTGCTCGTTCATAATGTAGCCCAGCAGTTAAATTATCAATATAACACTCACCATCAACGTCGTCAAGTCCACTCGCTCGTCTAGATTCTTCTTCAACAGGACGCAGTCCTTGCACTGGTCGGAGAAGATTCCAGAAGGCATCTTCGACCGGGTGCTCGTTCATAATGTAGCCCAGCAGTTAAATTATCAATATAACACTCACCATCAACGTCTTCAAGTCCGCTCGCTTGTCTGGATTCTTCTTCAGGCAGCGGTCGATGAAGTCCTTACACTGGTCGGAGAAGCTTCCAGAAGGCATCTTCGACCTGGTGCTCGTTCATAATGTAGCCCAGCAGTTAAAATATCAATATAACACTCACCATCAACGTCTTCAAGTCCGCTCGCTCGTCTGGATTCTTCTTCAGGCAGCGGTCGACGAAGTCCTTACACTGGTCGGAGAAGATTCCAGAAGGCAACTTCGGCGGCGGCTCGTTGACGATGTAGTCCAGCAGTTCGAATATAGCCATCGGCCGCGGCGAGTTCGGCGCCTTTTGCACGAAACAATGCTTTGAGAATAAAATTCTGTTTGGCACATTTTATAAGCGATACAAGTTAAAACATTCGCAATTTCTATACTCGTACAGTATTGTTTGCATGCGTTCAAATTCATTAACACAGTTTTGGGGCGCAAAGGTATCTGTTACAAAAATCTTGGCTTGTAAAATTTTGGACATTTATGGGAATTACTAGGTAATTTATGACATCACATCACCAGTCTCTTATGTGGTTTTCGATCATTTAAAAATTATACAGGCTGTCTAAGAAAGTCGTATCAAACGAAATCCAGATATAGAGCATCTCAAGGGGTATCGGAATCACCCCTGTAATATTTCCGATTTGCATTTGTTTTAGGTGATCTTCACATTGGATGCGGATCCGCACGCCGTTCCGGTATGTTAGCCGCGTTAAAGTTATGACAAGTTAGTGTAAAACAAATAATCTATACCACCACCCAAGAATTATAATGTATGTCCGGTTGTCAACCTTTTAGCACGCATTACTTCTCAAAATTTTCCTGCTAGGTTATACTTATTGCTGTCATTATTAGCAAAATTAAATTAAAATGATTCTTTTAAGGAAAATATACCACTATAGTATTATAATTCATAGTAGGAAATACTTTTGTGCAACTGGGACTTTTTCATCAGAATTCCAAATTCAAAAAGCCACAACTTCACTGGCGCTCGATCACCCAAATACCTGGGGCACAAATTGAACCATTCATACTCATTTATGTGTACACAAGATCTTAAAAATATATTTGGTCCAAACATAAACCCTGTAAGGGCACTGCAATCGAATCAATAAAATACATTATTAACTAATTAAATTCAAACACAACCACATTTATCCTATAGGTAGTTAAAAATGTGGATTTCTAAAATATTGTTCATAGTTAAGGACTTAAATCCGACAACCTTAACTTTCTTTCATTGTGTAATGGAAATTAGTCAAACAATAATTATGTTTAATTTACGGCACACAAAGGAAAACATTAAGGACTTTTTAATTAAGTCTTTAACTCCGTACAATATGCCTTAAATTCATTCAAGAGTGCATAATATCTTACCTGTCCCGGCGAATGGTCTTCGTTCTGCCCACCAAAGATGGCCGCCAAAGTTTTGGCGTCGGGCGGCGGGATGGGATACATGCCGATGGCCATTTCAACCAGCGACAGCCCCAGAGACCAGATGTCGGACTGGACTGAGTAGTGCGTGCCTTGCAGCCGCTCCGGCTGGGAGATTGACAGATAGGAGGTCATTCAAGTGATACGTTAACTCGTAAACTTTTTGCTCATTTTCGTTGACTATAGGGACACTGACGGATAAACACGACAAGTCAAGATGCAAAACGCTTCACGATTTTCGATAATCGACTAAATGCGATTGGGTTTATAAGCTGATAACGGATCGCGTCGACCGCTATGTCAACTCCATACATTTTGAGTCGATATAAAACGGAAACGTTAGCGGCTGCGTTTGCTTTACGCCTACATGACGCGATAGGCTTAGGTTGATATGACGCGTCTGTCAATTGGAAGGGTAAACTGTGTCTTATATTTTAACTACTACTCACTTTGCTTCGGTCTATGTGAGTTTTTTGTAACACCCATACATAAACCACAATGTATTATACATAACAACCTGCCTCTTGAATTAATCTATCTATTGTTGAAAACCGCATTTAAATTCGTTGCATAGTTTGAAAGATATAAGCATACCTACATACAGAGGGATAGGCAATGTAAAGATTTTACAGGATGTTAAAATTTACCAGCCACTTATTTGACCAGCCATATAGTCAGGACTCACCGACATGTAACTCCTAGTGCCAACGAAAGAGTTGGCCATGGAGTCAATGAGCTGTCCGGAGACCCCGAAATCACAGATCTTGATCTCCCCGTTGCTGTTCACGAGGATGTTCGACGGCTTCACGTCGCGATGCATGATCGCGTGCTTGTCGCGTAGATAGCTTAATCCTTTGAGCACGGCAGAAGTTATGGTTCCTGGGAAACCAAGAATTGAATATTAAGCTTGTAGAAAAGATCATCAGTGGTCTATGGCCTTTTGTTTTCAGTTCCTCAGCTCAGCTCATTGACAGAAAAGCTTTTTTTTTTGGCAAACGAGCACTCAGGCTACCTGATGGCAACTGGGATCTGAGACATTTGCATTCTCAAGACCGCAATGCAAAGACTGCAAATGTGTTGCCAACCCTGGATACTAAGATAGAATGCCTCTGCTAGTAATCACTGATTAGATTAAGTACCAATTTCACCAAACAATATTAACCACTTAACAGACGAAGGCGTTAACAGTTGTCAAAAAGTATGGACTAACAGTCTATTAATTTAATATTGATTAATTTTAACATTGTATGGTGAAATTCGAACTGAAGGATAAAATGACAGTAGGGATCTAGACAAACCATGCACAAGGTCCTATTATCACTAAACCTGCCTACTGTCCATAGTAATGCACTTTCAAGCCAATGATTGCATATCTTTGTCAAATTTGATAAAAGCTACAGGTATCTGTACAGTATTTAACACACTAACTTTTTTTAATTAATAATAAAAAAAATATCAACCAATTCAGTTAAAATCTCATTTTTATTCCCTTTTAATGAACATCACGTCTTATTCGAAAAAGTTGCTGTTATGCTGTATGCACAATATGTTTCACAAAAAAAGAAAACATAATCCTGATTTAACTCACCTAAAATGGATTCAGGAATCCTGCCAGCCTTCTTTAGAATAAGATCCAATGATCCCCCATCCATGTACTCCATACAAATCGAGATCTCTCCATCACTATAGAAGGCTCCGTAGAATCCAACTATGTGTGTGAAGTTACACTCGTGCAGGACCTTCAGCTCCCTGATGATTTGCTTCTTTATGGCTGGCTTGACCTCCAAGTGGATAAGCTTCCTGGCCATGATCAGACCGGTCGACTTATGACGGACCTTCATCACAACACCACCGTTGCCTTGACCTGAGAAATTAATAAAACTGTACTTGCACACAACTGTTGATTCAACATATATCTATTCCAAATAAAAAATCCTCCTACCTAAAATACTTAGTATACCGAATCAGAAATTGGTTCAAGGTAAAACCCAAGATTTTTACTTTATTTAGGACTGAGGCAAGCCTTAAAGATTTTGAGAGAACAAGCATTAATTTGTCTACCATACTATAGTACAAGTAAACTTATGCAAAAAAGTGCAGTAATATGCATCAGTTACATCCTAGAGAATCCACCTTGGAAATATTGGTATTTCACCATAAATTAGATACCTAGTTCGCCAAGCTTCTCAAAGTCGTCATCGCTCAGTTCCCCTATCTTCTCCTTCTGGCAGAGGAACACTTCAATCCGGCGCCGCTGGTTGTCATCCATCTCGATCTGCTCCAGGCGCTCCGTGAGCACCTCGATGCTGCTCTTGGATTTGCCAGCTAGCCCCCCAAGCCGACTGAAATAGTTTGATTAAGCAATGTTGAAGTATGATTGAGGTTCAATAACCCCCCTTTTATAGCCTTTTGACAAACTTTTATTAATTGACAAAAGACAAAACAAATTAGAATGAATAAGTTTTTTTTTTTAAATCTGGAGGTTACAAATACACAAGCAGTATCCAGTTGTTTTTTAATAAGGCTGAGCCTGTATCTTGGGACTCACGGAGTCAGTTTACATATTGCACAGAGATATCAAGGTATTGCACACAGAAACATGATGATACATGAGAAAACTTTGCACTTCAAAAATTTGAAGCAAATTGATTTTACATAAAATAAAAAAACCAGAGCAATTTAATTCTAAAGCATCAAGACGGAAAGTTTAACTTTGAAACTCTTAATAATAATTTTATCGAACTACAACAAGCTATTGAGCTACTTCATTTGTTTTCTTCATTTTCATTCACATTTCACCTATATTGTGAGACCAATTAAGGATACTTAAGAATTTAAATAAAATAGACAAGTTTACAAAGCAATCTCCTTGAAAGGTCTGGAACAGAAGGTTGATAGCACCATATGGCGACATGTTATCAAAGCTTGAGGTAAGTACCCCAAAACATGACAAATTAAAGTAAGTCAAAATAAGTCATACAAAGAGTCTCTAGGCATAATAAGTAGGAGTACCTACTTATTATGCCTAATGTAAAAATATGTGCAAATGATAGTGCAAAAAAGTACGTCAAGGGAGTGTTGTATCTGTTCATGGATGAAAAACCAGCCTTATTTATATGAAAAGGAGCCATAAATGTTGTTTACTCATGAACTTGATAACAGATCAATAAATAAACAGGCGAGGTGTCACTAGTCTTTTTAAGCACACCGCGAACTTTATACGTGTTTTACTTACTCGGTGGTAGTGGCAGACTTCAGCTGAGGAGTCATGTTCGACGGGGTCGCCGCAGCGGCCAAGTCGATAGACCCCGGTGGGAGGGTTAAATTTAATTTGTTTTTCGACATCTTACTCATTTTGAAAGTTTTATTATTCACGGCATTTAAACAGTTCAAAAGCCTACGGCACCTACACTTAAATAAAAACAAGAATTCTATAAATGCGACGCATATGGATATAACACGGAGATACACACGGGATACAGGATTGATTCGTCAGATTCAGATCAGAACAGAACAAGAACACAGATTATAAGGGTGCCTAGTCTAATAATCAAGATCGTCAGGGAACTACCACCCATGGAAATAAATATAATGATGGCAACTCATCATATAGGTTGAAGTCCGAATTAAAGATGCTTTTCCTTATCATTACATTATTTCGACATTTTTATTGGTTGTTAGACCCTGTAGTTAAACTATTTAGCTAATATCGGACCGCAGTGTAGTCTAAATTGCACAATTAACTTTAAACTTAGGTATAAAATATTATGCAAAGCACCTTGAAAAAGATTAAAACGGATAATAAACTTTTACCTAATTCAACAAGAACAATTATATTTAATAATATTTTTTCTTTTAAATAATGATTTTTCCGAACGTGCTACCACTGTCAGACACGCAGCTGACAGCTGACTGACATGACATTTGCGTATGTACTATGTTGAGTACTTGACAGGCGCAAAAACTCAAAGACGCATGATCAATTTTCTCTGTCCTTATCCTTTGTAGAGATTTACTCGGCCATATAGCAAATATCGATTATAAAATAGGGCACAGGTCTGTTATAGCTCAAAATGAGGTGTTTACTGTTAGTTGATATTTAATTCGGTGGATATGATGTTAGGGAGAGCAGTGTTGTGCTTGACTTTTCATTTGTATAGTGAGTATGTTGGATTATGTTGGGTTTTTTGGTGTGGTGGAGTGGTGTTTGATTGGGTTGTGTTGTCTAGATGTCGCGGCGCAGGGTGAGTGCACGGATCTCCGCGGGCGGCTGATCGCGCACGGATTACACTTCGTCCCAGGGCCCGATACCTGCACCCTGTGTGTGTGTGACAATGGGCTTCCTAAGGCCTGCAAGGCCGTGCTCTGCTCGCCCCCACAGGTGAGTCTAATTGAAGACAATGTGACCTGTTATAATTATAATTAATTACATAGGCATGTATTATTGAAGTAACATTTTAAAATATATTCTTCAAGGTATTATTTCAAATCAAATCAAATCAAATTCATTTATTTGTCAGAATACAGTAATACATGGTCTTAGTTATAAAATTTTAGCACTTGTATTCAGCATGCAAGCAAGCGTACAAATATTGTAAATATTCTATTTTCAAAACACTTTCCTATTTTATAAATTCTAGTCAATAATAACAAAAGTTCAAACTTCTAAATATTCCTTGACACTGTAGAAACATTTCTCCATTAGCCATTTTGTCAAGTTACGTTTAAACATTTCTCCCGACAACTTTCTTAATTCGTCCGGTAAATGATTAAAAATTACAATGCTCATATTTATTTGGTTTCATGGCCAATCTTTCACTTTGTAAAATTGAGCGTTGAATTAAAGTTCAAGGGCATAAAATGATGACTAGAAGATTTTATTAGTAGATCAAGCATGTGGCTATTATAATATGTAGGTAAATTTTGTTTAATTCACCTCATAGTGCCTAAAAGGTAGGTATATTCTACTAAAGAACACTTATCTATCCACCTGAAACCAATTTTATTTATATTTTGTAACCATGAGGATTCACAAAGTTCATTCTCTTATTGTCATTGTAAAGGTCCGTGGAAAGTCATTGTCATGTTAAGTTTAATCTTGGAAATCACAATCAGACAATAATAAATTGACTTGAATACGGACATTTGGATTAGTAGTTTACGTGACGGTTGCATAATGACAATCATGCAGAGTCGCATACAATACTTTATCTATACCCATATTGGAAATCTTCTTTGATGGGTTTGGGAACTGTGGGTTATGATTTGCATGCCTATCAATCAGAAATACCATTTATATTACAATAAAGCTTAAGTCTAAATAATGACAAAATCGAACTTTTAGCCGATTTCTTAGCAGCAGTGTTGTATAAATTGCACAAAATGAATTCAATATTCCTTTAATTCCTCTTTTTCTTATTTTTTTTTAATAATAGCATGGTTGTATTTCGCAGTATAAATTAATTAAATAATGTTTAAATGTTTTTTAAATTTGAATTTATTTTCCGATTCAATCAACAGCTTCATTTCAATCACGATGTGAGATCGAAATGAATTTCTTACAATACACCATAACACTGAAGGCATTAGAGAGGTTTTGTGATATGGGTGTAGATAAAATAGTTAACTAAATGAGTTAGAAATAATTAATATAAAGCTATGTCAAAATACTTAAATTTATATAATGTCAATTTGGAAAGAAAATAATAATTATGTCAAATAATGTGCATAGTACAGGTGAAAAAAACTTGAACTTTAATTGATAAAATTTAACAAGGCTGTTCTGAAAAAGAACATCCTTAGAGAGATTTGTCTCAAGCTATTTTTTTTTTAATTTATATTTGCTTGGAAAATTTGTAAAGAAATTTCTGTGAATGGCTATAGAGCTTAATTGTCACAAACACCTATGGATGCTTCGTATCCATGACAAATTTTTTGAGCATTTTTGTTTTAAATCAATTTTGTGTATGATCATAATCTGAAGAACTTGTATTTTTTTTGTCCCGCGTCTGAAAGGTTAATACGAAATGCCTAAATAAAAATGTATGTTTCCAGGATTGCCGCTCGTTTCGCGTTGGCAACACATGTTGCGAGTTTATCTGTCTTGATGACGTAGTAAAGCCTGCTGATGGATCGGAGGGTAGTTTGCGCATGGCCGCCGGAGGGGCGATGGCTGTGGCCTTGCTCATGGTGGCTGTAGTCGTGTACCGAGTGCGCAAGCAGAAGCGTCGGAGAACTCCACATGCTGACGACCAGAGGAGTATCACTAGCATTGGGTATGTTATTTTCTTAGCTATCTATATAACTGTTTTGTTTTTAGGTGGTACATCAAATAGTTTGATAAATCTGCGTCATCTGCCCAGGCTGCACAATCCCTTTTTCCATATTTATAAGGATTTTATCAGGTTTATAACTAATCCATAATAGGTATAAGTACTTTAGGATTCATATTAATAAACTGATCTTAACTAAGACGCCCATCTCAAGGCGCGTTATTGATGACAGCTGTCTGAGGCTTGACATTTAATAAGTTTATTTAAAACGTTATTTACAGCGCTAGGTATCCTGTAATTCAACATTCAACTTCAAAACTACAACAATCCATTACAAATTATGAGGCAATCTGACTAATAATAAATGGAAGTCAATAGGGTTACCGTATTTATGAAAACCCTATCGACTTCCGCCCATTGTTAACAGTTTGCCAATTGGCGTAAATGGTACGGTCGACCATCCTGTATTCGTATTCGTAAAAATCTGACTAAGTTTTAAACATTACCGCATTTTGTATTGACATTTTTAGCTTCACAATCCTCTTAAGGCAGTCAATAATTCAACTTACTTATAACTATTTGATGATCTGGATCTATATGTGATAAGGTAGAAAAACATCAAATATGTTATGTACGTAATAACCAATTTAAAAGGCAGGCGACGTAAGTTTGACTTCTCTATTGGTCCGAATGTCTTTTGTTATTGTCTGTGTGTCCAAACACGTAAATGGTTTGACCTCAATCGATTTAGTTGCGTTCTGATTGTTAAGTGAGCCGTCCGGTTTATTGCACTTCATTAATTAATTCTGCATTAATTTGTAGTCTAACAGCATTATAGCAATGAGAACAAAATAACGGCGCAGTCGTTAATTTTTCCTTTAATCGTTTGAACGCCACAGTTGGCAAGTTCAGTAATAAATTTCCATAGAAAAGTCGCTGAAGAGCAAAATGAGTTGTTCCAAGCTTTATCTTTTGCGTTAGCTTATGAGTAATTCGGAAAGCGAGTTATTTGCCATCCGTCCACGGTACAAATACCTACTAGTTTAGAGGGCGTCTGGGCAGCATCCGGGCATCCGTAGTAAATTAGAAATAGCAATGATGATGATGATAATGATGATGATGATGATATGATGATGATAGTAATAATGTTGATGATGAGCTCTAAGCTCAAAAGTGTAGGGCTTTTTGTCCTGATTTTAGAAATGGCAACCCTACTTATGATGTCCATTTGTCGAGGACACATATTAAGAGTATTATTATCTACAGGTGACCCTGGCGCTAAAAAAAGTTTATTCAATAAAAGGCCGTCTAATCATGAAATCGTTTAACGGTTTTTCCAAAACTGTAAAATGTATCACCTGTTTTTGTGTAAATTATCTTTATATCTGTTTATTTATATTATCATATTGGTTTTACTAAAACCAGATGCGGGCAAGCAAGTTATACAACTATGCCAAATTTCAAGTTGATAGCTTCTATAGTTTCAGAAAAAACCGCTGTGACATACATACAGACAGACACCGAAGTCTCACCAGAAGGGTTCCTACCCTTTTACCATATTAATATGGAACCCCGAAAATACCAGTTTTTGCCGCATTTGCAAATTAAGCACCTAAACGCTTGTTGCAGCTATATCAGCGGTAGTATGGGCTACATGGGCGGCACGTGCGAGACGGCGCTGGCGTCGTGGAAGCCCCCCGGCAACTACCTGCCGCGGGGGGAGGCGCCGCCCCCCTACGACGAGGCGATGGCGCAGTGCCGCTCAGAACTACTGAGGTTAATCTTCTGATAATCTTAGGGAAGTCGCTCACTCAAGAGTCGATCTCGAGCTGCATTTTTTTGGTGCTATGCACCGTTACAGCTCCACAGGGCGATGGGTGGTGAGCCCCAGTGAAGGGGGCACACCTATATACCCGGTCTAGAGCTGCATCTAGGTTTTACATGGAAATACTTGGTAATGCGCTCACAGTCGAGTAGTCGAGGCAAAGTCGGTCGTCTCCGGCCCTTTAGGAGTTCTGTTACGTATTGCCGGTCGGGTGCTATTGCTTTGCTTCGATGCGCTTTACCCGATATTTAATACGCATGCAACAAAAAGCGGCGACGACTAAACCGGCTTGGTCCGACCTGATGAGTTTGCTTGTGGTTCTGGCGCGTTCGTTGATTTACACACACATGCCACCACCTTTGTTTGAAGACGAACTACTGTGTCAATTGTGCGGTCAAGGCGAGGTGTGGAAGATTCGATATTTAGGCGTGGCGGGAATACGTGATGCATCCGGGCCACAACGCCGCTGGCTTTTTGCTATTTTATCTCTTTCGTTCTCGTTTAATAAACTGAAAAAAAGCAATAACGCCCGTGCATGGTCGCTTCACAAAAACCATTGGCCAATCAGAAACAGCCAGGGCCCCGCTTGCTTGCTACTACTGTATCTACATACCTACCCCCTCTGGGTACCCCCTGGATCTCTCCACATAATGTATCATTATAGGATGAACCCTGACGCGCCGTTCCACCGCACCTACCCGGCAGGCTTCGAGGCCATGGCTCGGCCGGACGAATCGGTGCCGTGCGTCGGCCACGGCTACATCAACCTGCCGCGACCTATCCCACAGGTAACGTTATTAATAAAATAACAATCATTATTCAGATAAACGTAAAATAACAATACTAATACAAAAAAAATATTTTAAAAAACGTAACGTACGGTTGCTGCTATAAACAGGAAATGGAGGTGAGGTGGCCTTTTGGGTGTACCACATTCTTGTCTGTTTACTCTCTTGTTCATGATTAAGAGCAAGTAAAGAACAACTACTTGTGTGCCCCAATGTTTTTTGCATCGCTACAGCCCCTCAAAATGTGCTGAAATTTGCCTATTTAGACTGCCGCCAGTAAGTGTATTGGCCCAGACATATTTTTTGATATAAACGTAAAATTTAACACGATCATGTTATGAAAACTCTTCTCAATGTACTTCTTCGGCTAGCAAAGGTCAGCGGGTATGAGAAAACAGGCAGTCGTAAATAAAAAGTCGCTTTTTCTCAGACTTTTTGTCATTTTATAATTTGATATTTGCAACATTGCTATAGGCAAATATACAGTAATTATAACAAGATTTTATTGCAAGTTATTATCATAACATAAATATGAACTGTGGTTAATGGTTAGTAAAAACATACACATGTCTATAGGTTAAGGATATCCTTACATTATGTATGTTTGAAAGTATGTGAACTCTTTATATTATAAACTCTACATATAAAAAAGATACAGGCATACAAAACTCAGGGGGTGGCTGCATTCCCCCTGCCGTCTATGTACGTCCTAGGTGATCTTTGTGACAGTCGTATTTCGTAACACATCTACTAGGACCTACTCTAGTGGGAAGCAAAAAAGATCTGAATAATCATTTATATATTATATTTTATTTATTATATAATTTCTATTCTATTTATTAATAATATTTCGTCCCATTAAGTCACAGAAACTAGAGCAACACGTGTTTATATGAGCTGTCACAGGGATCCTATTTTGACCCAACTATAACATTACTAGTGAAGTGTAAAAAGTAAAACCGGTCTCGGTGTGACAGATGGCGAATAACCAGAACTGCTACAACGCGCCGCTGCTGCAGCCGGCGCACCCCGAGCCCCGCGACCAGCCGCACCACCCGCTGGTTCCCAACTGTCAGTACACAGTACACTCATTT